>CM032895.1:5150000-5155000 GCA_019176425.1 Megalops atlanticus | reverse complement strand
TGGTATCTCAGATGTAATTTTAGGCCCTCTGTGATTTTCTGAGAAAATTTCTCCCCTTCGCCAATTACCCAAATACACAGAGACCCGAGGACACACTGCACACAGGTACTGCCGATCGTACAGAGCAGATTTACCTTGCCGTACAAGAGCCAATAAAAAGCCCACTATGTGAGAGGGGAAAGGTGCTCCTTTAAGTGCACCGAAAACCTGTTATTTTCCACTTAAAAGCCACTCCAGGATGAGTGGGAGGGACACCCCGCGGTTTGTGTTGGAAAGCCGGAGAGGTTGCGAGCGGGCCGGAGGCGCGGGCTCGTGGGGGTCCGGCGGCCGAGCCGCAGCTCTCCCGGCCGCCCTCCTCCTCCTCCAGCAGCAGCGGTGCAGTATGCGTATGCGGCGCGCGGGGCTCCGGGGTGCGCTCCGGCAGGAGCGAGGCTGTGCGCTCGCATTAATGAAGTGCCTGCCGCTCCATTGAGCGAGGCGCATTGATTCTGCACACAGGGGTTTGCGCAGTGTAAAGCTCTCTGCTCCTCTCCCCTCCCTCCACCCTCTCTCTCTTTCTCTCTCTTTCTCTCTCTCTCTCTCTCTCTCTCCCTCCTCTTCTCTCTTCCTTCTTTTCTTTCTCCCTCTCTATTTCCTTCTCTTTCCCTCCCTTGCTCTCTCTTCTTCTCTCTTTCTCTGCCTCTCCCTCCCTCCCTTACTCCCTCCCTCCCTCCATCCCTCACTATTTCTTTCCCTCCCTCTCTCTCCCTCTCTTTCCTTCTCTCTCCCTCTCTCTCTCTCCCTCTCTCCCTCCCTCTCTTTCCCTCTCTCATCTCTCTCTCATACACTGCAGCAAGCCCTTCACTTTCCCTCTTTGTGCTGTTGTTGCAGCAACACTGAGGAGGTACAAGGGAGTACTAGGGACCATGGGAACACATGAGGCGTGCTCCCAAACCTTCAGATCTCCATGGGGGATGTTCAGGCAGCTGCCTCCTCACCCCCCTCCCCACCCCGTCCTCACCTCCCCTCCCCCCCCCGCTACTCTGCTGGGAGGCACAGGTACAAACACCAGTGCCACAGGACCCTCGGTCCTCTGGGACACTTTGATGAAATATTAAAGGATTCAGAGTTGCAGGTGGCGGGTGTGTGTGTGTGTGGGGGGGTGGTTGGCAGGGGAGCTCCAGGTGTAGTAAAAATGTCACCTTGTCTCTCACCTGCAGAGCTCTCCCTCCACACGTGAGCGCTCACCTGCTGGTCTGATCACTGCAGGTGCTCAGAGACCTCCCCATGTGAGCATCGCCCTTCCCCCACCTGTCCCTACCTGAGACTGAGGCATGCTGGGTAGGGCACACACAGAGGTAAGAGTATGTTACATAGAGGAGTGTAACATGCCTGCACGTATGACAATCACCCTGCATTTCTTCCTTCATTGCTCTCCCCCTTTACACATTCCTGATTTAATATCGACAGCTGTACTCTAGGCCTCTCACCATGACAACCTCTGTACTCACAGGAACACTGAGGCGAGACGAATGAAATCCTCTGACACACTTTCTGACAGCCAATGGCTGTGTTTCACACTGCAGCGCACTACAGCAGAGCGAGTGCCCATTGGAGGATAGGTGCTACTCTGCTGATGTCACCTATGCAACTCACAAGTAGCTGATGAATTGCAGGGTTCCTGGGAGCGATGAAATGGGGGGAACCTGGCTAACTTACCCACCCCTAGCGCTGGTAGAACAAAGCCAAGGCTTTCCACTGCTGTGGGCTCCTGGTCATCACCAGCTGGCGACGCGGCTAGGATCAAACATGGGCCGTAAAGATCAGCTTGCTCTCTAGGTGAGTTCCCTTACCACAGAGCTACCCCACACAGCATTTCTGACTGGATGATCGAGAATTTCAGACAGTCGTGTGTTTCGGAAAACTGTGCCAAGTGATAATCATTGTACCTAAGAGAATTTGCCAAAAATCTAACGTTGGTGAAAAAAACAAAATCACACGTATTTTCCCTTGGAACCTGCTGTTCAGTACATGAGCACTTGTCAAGGGGAAGAACATGTTGTGCATTTACTGATAGATACTTGAGGTAACATTTATGCATCATCCAAGTCATGGAACCATTGAATCTTGCATTGGTAGTGGAATGTGGGGTGTGGGGTACTTGTTCAGGCCACAGACTGAGGAGAGCAGTGTTGAGTAATGGTTTCTAACAGAACAGCCACTGTCATCCCCTCATTGTGTTAGGAAAGTGTCTCTGTGAGTGGTATGAGGGCTCTTTCAGCAGAAAATCAGCATCGAGCACCTGCCCTGCAAACCTAGCTGTATCCTAAAATACAGCAGAAAGACTGATTGTCTAATTCTTAGTGGCCATGCTGTATCAACCAAAACTAGGCCAACAGGACCTGAAGCTGCGTCTAGGTAACGTCTTAAGCAATGGGGAGGGAAAGGTGTTCTTATGGCTAGCACATTGAATATCATACCCCAGCATACTTTAGCCAGTGCTAATCCATGGTTGGTGAGCAGGAGAAGTTTGCAGAAAGAGCACATGTTTAGAAAGCAGACAAGTTCCTGGAGGATCAGGTAACAGGAACAAGTAGAACTTGAAGACTTCAGTCTCCCAGTGGGCAATATATTAAGAAGAAATCTATGTTGCTGTGTTTGTCTCAGTGCTCCCATTTGCTTGCAGCTGATCGGTTTTGGCTGCGTCTTTCTGGGCTAACCTTTTTTTTTCTCAGGCATAAACATAGGCTTTAATGCCAGGATAATCATTTGTTTCTGTGTGAGAAATGCCACACAAATAGGAGATGCATCACTGAGTCCAGGGTCCAGGAGAACAGAATCTCAGACACTGAGACAACAACCGGCAGACAGTTTAGATTACCTGTGTCTAAAAATAAGGCTGAGAAATCATTATCACTGAACAAGACAGGGGTAATGAGTAGCAGATATTTTCGGACATCTAGCTTGTGGGTGGTTTACTGATAGGAGGTTGTTCCCTGAAGGTGCACTTCATAAGTTCGGGGGTTTATAGTACAACAAATCAAATTGAAAAAAGAATAGGTCAAAAATAGAAATGATGATGAAGATGGATTTTTACATGGTTTCCTAATGAAAGAAAAAAAACTTATTTGACTCCCTTCCTCTGATGAAATGATTTGTGAATAAATATCTTCCAATAAAAAACTTGCACAGCAGAATGTCGTAAAAAAATAGTTTCCAACTGAGTCATGTAAGAATGTCTTTCTTATGCTAAGAAACCAATTGTCAAAATTAACCTTATCCACCCCAATTTTAAGATAAACAATCTCTAAAAATGTTTCCTGTTCTGAAAGCTGTGTCCTACAGCATCAAAGCAGGTTTGTCATTACACTCCATGACTCTGCTACAGCTTTGCTAGAATTTATGCCATATGGTTTAGCATTAGAATGCCTGGGTGTGAAACAGAGGCAGGATCTTAACATTTATTAAGAATGTGCAAAACATAAAGCATAACATGGTGACAGCTGTTGGGAATGATATGCGAGAATTGTAGCTATAATTAAACCTCATGCCATTAGAAATTATGGTCAATGAAGGGGGATGTAATAAAGCCCCCCCCCACATGCTATTGGTCTAAAAATTCTCTATTAAATACCACATCACCAGGAGGCAGGAAGTGACCATTCGCATCTCTGTTGTGATATAAAGAGGAGAAGGAGATCTCTTCTCAAGAATGCATAAATACCATTTACCACAACAAAGCAGTCTACAAGGATAGAGACCACTTGATGTGTTTGTGTGTGTGTGTGTGTGTGTATGTCTGTGTGTGCATCCTTGCACTTACTTATGTCTGTGAGTATGAATGTGATTGTGTGTGTGTGTGTGTGTGTGTGTGTGTGTGTGTGTGTGTGTGTGTGTGTGTGTGCGTGCGTGTGCCTGTGCGTGTGTATGCATGTGTTTCAAAGCCTTGTAGAAACAGGAAGAATAAATTTCATTCTGCGGCAGGCGTCCGTCTCTGAGGGGGTATTTCTGGAACTGTTTGCTCTCTGTCAATCACCAGCACCCTTGAAGCTGCCAGGAGTCAAGGATTCATTAGAATCCTCATTTCTCCAGGACCCGTTCCACAGCCTGGTGGATTGCCATGACGATGAGAATTACTGCCGAGGAGAGGAGAGGAGAGGAGCGGAGGGAGGGAGGGAGGGGGAGGGGGAGGGAGGGGGAGAAGGATTGGTAGCATGAACACAATAGACGACAGAGAGCGAGGGCGCTCCGGGTTTCTATTTTTAAGTCTGTAGTCAGGAATATCTCCATTGTGAGAGGGGAGGGGGGAGTCGGAGGCACGGTGCGGTGAGCATCACGCGGAGAGAGGAGATGCTACCTGCGAACCTGGCACAGCCTCTGGTTCCCCTGGTTACCGGGACAGGTACCACCAGCGGAGGGGTGCAGGTAGACCCCCCCACACCCACCACCCACAGTCCCCATCCCCGCCCCCCTGGCCCGAAAACACTCTGTGCTATCTTATCTAAACTAAAACAACCCACACACACACAAACATTCAGCCACCCTCACCAACCACGCCCATCTCTCTGTGCCCACAGATGCAGTCTTTCTCTGATTGTATTATTGTGAGGGGATCTTTCAGTAACTCCAAGCAGTATCTGATCTGCAGGGGACTGAACCTTCAAACTGTGAAACAAGCTTATACGTTAAGAGATGGCATCACTTATGATCACCTCCTGATCATTTCCTGGGCTTATGTAAACATACAAGCTGTGCCCATACACCTTGTGTCATAATAAAGTCTGTTATTATGCTGGATAATAAAGTTAGACCCAACAGCTAAATAAATCTTCTTTCCTAAGATAACTTTCCAGTCAACAAAACATAACAATAAATTAACACATTTTTAGAACTGGATTGCTTCCATTATTAATATTGCTGTTATCACTAAGGATAAACTCATGCATGCAACGGAAGCATTGATAAGAAAACCCCCCTTCCCCTGCTCTCTAACATCTGTTACATATGCAAATATGGATATT
>CM032895.1:5117500-5142500 GCA_019176425.1 Megalops atlanticus | reverse complement strand
AATCTTTTCACTGCCTTTAAAACATATGCCAGTTTTCAAAATTTGACCACAAAATATGCTGGAAAATCTGATGCCAGCATATGCACAAGGACCTTTTTCTCTTTTGAACCTCTTTGTTTGACATTTAGACAAACTGTACACAAGTGAGTAAAGTACGAATAACAGCTGCAATGTATTCACTGGTCTGGTGTCTACAGTCCAGAGTTTTGAAAGGATCTTGATGCAGAAGATTTCAGTGTGAGCGCCTGCGTCTTCTGTCTGGCTGAGTCTGAGCTGGAAACGACGTGGTAGCAGACCACTGAAGCGTCATGTAAAAGCTGTGAATGTCTTGTAACGTCATCGCTGTGCCTGCATTTGATCTCCATTTTCCACGCTTTGAAGACGGAACATTTTGTGTTTGTGATTCATTCTGTTTTGGTTCATTTCTCCCTCTTGTTGTCGTCCCGCTGGACTATATTTAGGCGCTGCAACATGCCGGCATGATCCTGCTATGATGCACACCAAACAGCTCTGTTTTGGGGCCAACCAAGGATGAGGGTGTGTGTGAGGGACACTGCATGGGTATGCGTGTGTGCGTGTGCGTGCGTGCGTGCGTGCGCGTGTGCATGTGCATGTGTGTGTGTGTGTGTGTGTGTGTGTGTGTGCGAGTGTGTGTGTGCACCTGTCTATCCACTATTAAGCATGTATCCTTCTGACAACCTGTCTAACAGCACTGCACAAACACAGAGTATCTCTCAGTGTCCACTCAGACCGTGTCCCGGTCCCGCATCAGGATCGAGATTACACAAAGTGATCGCTCGCTTCCCCTAAGCCTTCAGCGAAGGCCAAGCCTGAAAGGGGGCACCCAGGACAAGGCCGTCACAGCGCCAACACGTTCAAATTGTGAACTGTGACATGGCAACGACACGGAGCGCTGAAGACTCCCGGCTGGCATGCGGCTTTACGTCCGGTGAGGCACCGGCCAGGATAACGCTGAGAGTGACGTCGGCGGACCTGCGTCTCGCTGCAGAGACGAGACCCTCAGCCGCACGCACCCCAGACTCCAGCAGAATCAGCCTTTGAAAGCCGAACTAAAGGAGACCAAAAGGCCCATTACAGCCAGCTGCGAAAATGACTTTCACGGGGGGCTCATGTCAAACGGAATCCGCACCCCGCTGTCGGTATGTTTTAATAATATAAATGAATCTGCTCGTTCTAAATTATTCAAGATTTAAAAATCACTCTGCGGCCAGTTCCGCGGCTGTCTCCTCAACAGGATTTTGTGAAGAGCCGCAAAAGAGTCTGACGTTTTACAGAAAATGAGAAGCACATGAAAAATTTGGGATTTAAATATATAAATGCAAATAAATATATATTCAAACCCAAGAGCCAATATTTACAGTTAATTTCAAACATCTTTCAAAATGTCTGCTCTGACTGTGTAACAGCACATCCATTCCTTAGAACTTTTTGATTTTTCATCTCGAAGTGTGGGTTTTTCCTCATATAAACTGGCTGGTCAAGTCCACCAAGTCTCTATGGTCCTGCTTGTTCATGCTGTACCTCAGTGCGTATGGCACAGGGAAATGCAGCCATTTCGTACTGCTTTGAGACTGATGGAATATAATGATGTGAATTCATATCAAAGACTTCAACATAAAAAGGTGCACTCTGGTACTGACAGCTGTCAGCCGCTGAGAGTTAGCGTAATCGTATTTCATGACACTACAGATCAGAGACTTCTTCACTCTGCCCATTCTCCTCCTGTCTCTAAGTTACATTAAAGGAAAAAATAAATGGTAGAATTTTGCAGTTAGCTGTCATTAGCAAACATGTGACCTTATGTGCATTTTCAGTTGAAACAACAGCCGGCACAAAAGGTGAAATGTCATGGGGACACACTTGCTCCTGTACTTTACACCACACTGGATGGAATCCATCTGCTTTCAAACAAAGGTCTGGTTGAAATATATTGTATATTATGATACATGCACAATGTATTGTGCACTTAACGTCACAGACTGAGAAACTGATTACTGATTCAATTGATATTTCTAAGAGCTGACCCTTCTCTGGCCAGTAAAGAAAAATAAAAACTAAATGTGCACAATTAAACTAATATCTCCATGCAGTACACAGATGATTGTGAAGCTCAGTGCTATGAAACAATCCTGATGGAATCTAATTTACTTTAATTTCAGTCAGATCAAGGTATGAAATTTTTGCACCATCCCATTCATCCTTTCGAATGCATGTTTGCATATGTGCCTGTGTGCATTAATTAATATGTGTGTATGTGTATGTGTGTGTGCATGTGACCAAGCATGTGTGTTTGTAGGTCTGCATGTGTGTGTGCATGTGCATGTGAGTGTGCATGTGTGTATGTGTTTGTGTGTGTATACAGACATTGTGTTTATCAAAATACTGCTGCACTGCCACTGTATTGGTGAAGAGCTCTAGCTCACTTTCAAAGTGCTCACTCTTACATGTTAATCTTCCAGTGAGTCAGATATCAAGCCTGCTCAGAGACAGACTATTGTGGGTCTTTCACAGCACACAGAGAGAAGAATATCAAGGTCACGGATTATTTTTCAGAAACATTAAATGCATTATATTTAGGACTGCTGGGCTCAGCTGGTGTTTGAGTTAAGATAGGAAACGCTGGCCCATAAAAAGGCACCGCATGGCAGGCTGCAGTTCATTCTTCTCTCTCCTGTGTTCTCTCTCTACAGGCTACTATAACAACAAAAAGACAAGCAACTCAGGAAAGGCACCTGTGGCTAGACCAGCAGACTGACTGAGCGTTTCTCCAGGAAACCGGAGCAACAGGAGAAACCAGCTGATGGATCAAATGGATGTTATGGTGGTCTCACCTTTCCGAAAGGGAAAAAAATGATCTCTCAGATATTTAATAACGTTGTTGTAGGAGGGACTCCTGCAGCATTCTCTCGGTAATCCCACCACATTCCACAGCCGTCCTCTGTATAGTGTACATTTCACTGAGAGATGTTTCAAGAGATCTCAGTCTATTCTTAGTGAATTCTCTTCTCTCCTTGTTTCAGGATGGTTATCGAGATCTTCTCCATAATGTTTCTTTGATGTCAGTGATGAAATATGGTGACTGTTAATTAAATGGTTGTTACTTTATGTACAGCTTGAAAAAAAGGCAAAAAAGTAACATCCTATAGATTATTAATGAATAAATTGCTAATGCGTGTGATTATATGGTTTTATGGTTTTATGGTGTGTTAATGATGTTTCTGTGCCATGTTGGTGGAATGTGCTTTCTTCATGCAGAACTGAGTGCAAAGGTCATAGCTGAGAGCAAATTTCAGGGTTGAGTAAAGGTCAGAGCTCAGAATGAAGTTCAGAGCTGAGAGCAAAGGTCAGAGCTGAGTGCAATGTCCACAGCTGAGTGCAAAGTTCAGAGCTCAGAATAGAGATCAGAGCCCAGAGCACAGCTGAGCGCTCAGAGCAAAGTTCAGAGCTCAGAGCAAAGTTCAGAGCTGAGTGCAGAGTGAGTTTAGACTGTGAAGTGTAGAGTGTAGAGTATCGAGTGCAGACTTCAGCGCAGAGTGGTGGATGTGGAGTGTAGAGTGTTGAATGTTGAGTGTTGGATGTTGAGTGTTGGATGCTGAGTGTTGAATTTTGAGTGTTGGATGTTGAATGTTGAGTGTTGAATTTTGAGTGTTGGAAGTTGAATGTTGAGTATTGGATGTTGAGTGTTGAGTGTTGAATTTTGAGTGTTGGAAGTTGAATGTTGAGTGTTGAAGTTTTTGAGTGATGGAAGCTGAGTGTTGAGTGTTGAATTTTGTTGAATTGTTTTGAGTGTTGGTTGAATGTTGAGTGTTGATGTTGAGTGTTGAATTTTGAGTGTTGGAAGTTGAGTGTTGAGTGTTGGATGTTGAGTGTTGAATGTTGAGTGTTGGATGTTGAATGTTGAATTTTGAGTGTTGGAAGTTGAATGTTGAGTGTTGGATGTTGAGTGTTGAGTGTTGAATTTTGAGTGTTGGAGGTTGAGTGTTGAGTGTTGAATTTTGAGTGTTGGAAGTTGAATTTTGAGTGTTGGAAGTTGAATGTTGAGTGTTGGATGTTGAGTGTTGAGTGTTGAATTTTGAGTGTTGAATTTTGAGTGTTGGAAGTTGAATTTTGAGTGTTGGAAGTTGAATGTTGAGTGTTGGATGTTGAGTGTTGAATTTTGAGTGTTGGAAGTTGAGTGTTGAGTGTTGGATGTTGAGTGTTGAATGTTGAGTGTTGGATGTTGAGTGTAAAGTGCAGGGTTGATGCAGAGCGGGCGGTTGAGTGACTGCTGGAACGAGGATCATCTGATTTCCGCCCTGGGATTGGAGGGCAAGCACCTGGCCTCACCCAGTCGATCATCTGATCGATCCTCCGGTTGCCTGGAGCTCAGGGGGTGTTAATAATGATGGATCTGCAGCGATGCAGAGGAAGTGCACCTGCGGACCACTCCGGAGCCGGCTCAAACGGCTCTCCTGACGCACCTACGGCTTCCACACAACGAGGGCACTCCTGCTCTGAGTGGCACACTCGCTCTCCATATGAGTAATGCTTTAATTGATACCCTTTTGCGGAGACGAGGCGGAATGACTGTAATTCGGCAGCGTGTGTTTTTTCTGTTTTGCCATAAGTGCAATTTCGCTGAATACCCCTCTGACTGATTACGGCCGCGGGGTTCGGTGGCGGGAGCGAGATGCAAGCCCGGTCATAAAAAGCGCGGAGACCAGTGATTTTCCCCCGCTGCTGCTGTGACTGGCGCACTCTCGCCGTTCCCTCCCTCAAGTCAGAGCGGCTAAATTTAGCGCCCCCATCACCACCGCCGCCGCCACCGCTCCATTACCGGCTGTACACAGAAAAACCCTTCAACGAAAATATCGAAGGCTGTTTTTCACGGCCGTGTCAGCCGTGTGCTAAACAGAGGGGCGGGGGAAAGGTGGATGGGTGAGAGGTGGGGGGGGGGGAGATGGGGGGTACCAGTCCCGTGCTGCCCCCCTCTCTGCAGAGCCCCAGGCCGGTGCCAGGGACCCCGGCCAGCAGAGGGACAGCTCCTGCCCCACTGCGGCAAGCCGCGGTGCACCGCAGCGGCACGACTCCTCCATATGGCCATGATGTCATGGCTGGCAGAGAGGCCAGGGTGAGGTAAGCGTCTGCTCCCTCTCGCCCTCTCGTTCTCTCCCTCTCTCGCGCTCTCTCCTCCTCTATCTCTCCCTCTCTCTACTCTTTGTCTCTCTTTCTCTTTTCTCCCTCTCTCCCTCTTTCTCTCTCCCTTTCCCACCCCCTTTCCCCTAACTCTAACCCTAACCCTAACTCTAACCCTTTCGTCCTCTTGTTCTCTCCCTCTTTTCTCCTTCTCTATCTCTCCCTCTCTCCCTCTTTGTCTCTGTTTCTCACTCCCTCTCTCACTCTTTCTCTCCCCCTTCCTCCACCTCTTTCCCCTAACCCTAACCCTTTCGCCCTCTCGTTCTCTCCCTCTTTCCCCCTCTCACACTCTCTCCCTCTTTCTCTCCCTCTCTCCCTCTTTCCCCTTCGCTTTACTTTGTTTTGAGTTGTTGTGAAGCAAAAGGTAGCCACAGTGAAAGGGTTCAGGTCCTGCCTAAGGCTCTTCATGGACATGCCACGAGAGGTTCAGCTGTGAACGGTACACTGTTGCTGTACCAGCCAGTGAGTAGCGATGGCTTTGCTCCATTCAAGGCAAACGCGTATGATAGACAAAGCTAAGTAGCACAGCAGCCACGGAACAGGGGCACCTGGCTAATATCATAATTATATTACAATACAATATTTCTAATATTTCTATGACTATTATAATATCATAATAAAAAGATCTGTAGGACTGGGGCAGAGAGAGAGACAAGGGATGAATAGACAGTGAATACAGATGCCCTAATCTGCAAAATGACTGCATAAAGATTCACTGCCACCCCCCTCGCCCCTGCCCCCTGGCCCCCGCCCCGGGAGCGGAATGTGCCTGTGTTTCGGCGGATTTGCCCCCCGGTCATTGGCAGTGATGAGGGGGGACGGCGGCGGCGCTCTGAAAAGGTCAGGCTGATTGGGGAGGGAGCGCAGACAGGAGCGGAGATGACTGAACCAGGACGCGTGAGCCGCGGCGTCTCGCGGGGGGGTTGGGGGGGGGGTAGGCCCAGGAGACAGCGGGGGCGCGCGAGGCTGACCTGTCCGTCTGCGCCCCGCTCCGTTCTCACGCGGGTGTCCCTGCTGTCTCGCCTCCGCGGGGGGCCGAGACGCAATCTCTGAGACCCACGGCACCAAGCCGGCACCAGACCCACACGCGCCACAGAAACAGCTTCCAACACCGCCACACTGGTGTGAACACTCTCCCCCCTCCAAAGGTGTCCAGAACCTTACATTTACATTAACATTTATTCATTTCGCAGACACTTTTATCCAAAGTGACTTACAAGTGAGACAGAGTACAACACAAGCAAAAAGCCATATAAGGAGTTCACAATCATAAGCGCAGCATGACCAAGTTTCAATTGTTGGCCAGACAAGGTACAAGCTAGCTGGGAGAGATACAAGTGCACAGAATCACTCCAGCCCTGTTACATTACATTATTGGCATTTAGTAGACGTTCTCATCGAGAGTGACTTGCATCAGTTACAATTTTTCTGATGTTATCCATTTGTACAGCTGGATATTTACTGAGGCAATTGTAGGTTCAGTGCCTTGCCCAAGGGTACAGCAGCAGTGCCCCAGCAGGGAATCAAACTGGCAACCTTTCGGTTACGAGTCCTGCTCCTTAACCACTGTGCTACACTGCCGCCCTATTACCGCACTTACTACAAACCCTCCCGCGACTCCTCTCCATAACGGAGCTCATTACGCTGAGCTGAGTCATATTCCCGCATCATTCCCACTAAACCTAATGCCCCTCTGCTACGCAGCACAGACGCTGAGGGAACGGTGTGCAGCTGGCGGACCGACGGTGAAAGGGAGTGTTAGCGCACCAGAGGCTCGCGCGAAAGACGTCAAGCCAGACCGGAAAACAGAATCAGGGCTGCGCCTGGCCTCCAGCTCCCTCTCGACACGATCCCTCGTCTTTAGCCAGCAAATTAGTTGAGCTACAAAATCAATCAGCCTTACATCAGGCTAAGGAGCCAGATGGGAAATGGCCATCCCTGTGTAAAACCAGACTACTGTCCCCATGTGCATTACATTATTTATTTGCTTTGGCAGACACCCTCGTCCAGGGTGGTGTAAGTAGCACACATCTGGCATGTTAGCCATTTGTAAAGCTGCATTTTTACACAAGCTATTCGGGTTAGGCTCCATTCCCAGGGGTACAGTGGTAGTGTCCCACCTGGGAATCTAGCCGGCAACCTTTTCGCGATCACAAGTCTGGTTTCTTAACCACTCTGCCACCCCGAAGACCTCTTTAGCAGCAGAAAGGTCTAAAAGAGGCCGAGAGGGAGAGAGGTGGAAGTGGAGGAAAGAGGGAAAAGAGGAAAGAGGAAAGAGGAAAGCGTACGTGAGAAGACTCTCCTGCTCGCTCGAGTGGAGGAGAGAGTCTGATTGAGTGAGACAAGTGGAGATGGTAATTTAGAGGTGAGAAAGGGAGAGAGAGTCACAGAGTCACACTGACCCGGCTGCTGGAGCAGGCTGCAGGAAGGGAGAGGAGGAGGAGGAGGAGGAGGAGGAGGGTGATGGAGGGAGAGAAGGGGGGCGCAGGAAGGGCAGATTGACAGTTATCCTCTTGAATCTGGCCTGACTGTTTGAGGAGCAGGAGGAGATGAGAAATTGATAGATGGAGGAGTGATGAGGTTAGTGAGAGATGAGAGAGAGAGTGATGAGTGACACACTTACCTGAGGGGGTTGGGTGGGGGGCATTTGGCAGAGGGAGGGAGAGGAGTGTGTTACAGAGGAAGAGGGATGAATGTGTGATGGATGGAGTGAGGGAGAAGAGGTTCTAAGGGAGGGAAAAAGTGATGGAGCGCCAGGAAAGAGAGAGAGAGGTGGGGAAATCAGCCAGAAGTGAGTGAAGGGGGAGAAAGGAGAGACAGACAGCGAGAGAGAGAGAGAGAGAGAGAGAGAGACAGACAGACAGACAGACAGACAGAGAGAGACACAAACAGAGAGAGAGAGAGAAAGAGAGAGAGAGTGAAAGAGAGAGAGGCTTGAGAGAGGGCTATCATCCCCCTGTGACATTGACCTGACTGGCTGGCACAGCTGGACACTAAGACATCATAACAGAAGGAAGGAGTGAGCAGAGCGTGAGAGGAGGGAGAGAGGGGGAGAGAGAAGGCAGAGCAGAGAGCGGGAGCCCGGGTGGAGGGAGGAGAGAGCGCGAGACGGCACGGGGGGGCGCTCTCTTTACAGGTCGCGGACGACCTCCTACCTGGCTGGTTGAGCTGCAGGGTGCTCTTGCTCCACTGCGACAGCCCCACGATGGCCACCATCTTGGCGCCCAGGCTGGAGCGGCGCTTCTTGTTGCCGGCCAGGCTGGCGGCGTCGGCGGGGCCGCCGGGGCTCTTCTCCAGGCTGTACATGGCGCCGCTGATGCTGGAGCTGCGCACCACGTTCCGGGCCGCCGCCGCCGCCGCCGCCGCCCATCCCCCCCGGGCTGGCCACCTCCACCGAGCTGCTGAGCATCATCGTCCCGCTGGTGCCTCTGGGCTGCGGCGGGCTGGGGCTGGGAGGGGCGGAGAAACACCAGAGGGTCACGGGTTCGAATCCCGCACGAGGATCAAATACAAATTTAAACTCAAACAAGCTCAAATCAATAAATCAAAATGTAATTGTGGCCCCCCCCTTTTTCATGATGGCATGATGAGAATCAAAAGCGGACAAGAACCAAGTCCAAATTCAAATTCAAACTCAAACAAGCTTTATTGCCATGACCACTAGGATATATAGTATTGCCACCAGTAACACCAATCAGTAAGTTCAATACTGGCACCAGTCAATCAGGTCAGTGTTGCCAACAATATATAAGTCCATCACATCAATCAAAATCAAATCAATCACAATGTATTTTTTCATGACTGCATGACAAGAATCAAATCTGGACATGAATCAAATCCAGATTCAAACTCAGACAAGCTCTGTTGGCATGACCATACAGGTGTATGGTATTGCCACCAATACCACCAGTAAATAAGATCAGTATTGCCACCAATATGTCATTCAATCAGATCAATCAAAATCAAATCAATCTTTCAACCAAAATGTAATTGTCCCGGCCGCTTTTTTCCCATTGCAGAGACTGTTTGACACAGTAACCCAGAAGACTCAGATCCCCAAATGAAGGAAAACAACTGCTGGAAAATCCGCTGGAAAAGGCAGTCGAGAGAAAGTGCTGGGAAATAGCGAAACCGAAACAAGTAAAATGCTGTGAATGAATTCACTCACAGCACTCAGTCCCTTCGAGAAAGGTACTCCCACGTGTACAACCCCCCCTCCATTTTAAAAGGAGTGCTGTACAGGGTCATCACTATTTATTACGTTGACAGTAACAGCAATATTATATCCATTACACCATTTACATGCCCGTTGCCAGCAGCATGCACTCACTGTGTAGAAGGTCAGGCCTTCATACACACTGCCGAGCCGCCTCATGCTAAAGTCAGCCAGCACCTTCCTCTTTTCCTCTGACCTTAAAAAACTGACAGCAGATTTATTTCTGCTGTGCCGAACGTCAGAATGCGGCATTATTCAGCGGTGACGTCCCACGGTTCCGGGGACAGACACAGAGAGAGGGAATTTTCTGAGTTCACGGCACAGAGGGATTGGAGAGAAGGGGGGGCAATGAGAAAGAGGAAGTCTTAAAAGTGTTCATGTAAAATTTAAAAAAAACCAAAAAACCCATTTCCTTGCTCGGCCGCTTGTAATTGCGGAATTATAATGTTGACGTTAAGCAGACAACTCAAGGACACATTAAAGGACACATTAAAAATCCAGGCGTTCTGTGGTCTGTGGCAAGTTAGTCAGTCTGTGGCGACACTCACTTAGCACAATCCCATTTCTTCAGCGCAGAAGATTCTTCCATCAATATTCCTCAAGGAACATCTGTCCTACCTCACAAACACTGCACTATGGCCATTTTATATTTATTAGTAACACAAACACAGCATGCTTAGATTTTACTTGTGCGGCTTAATTATAGATACATTTATATAAGTACTGAATGTATTATCCTTGTCATGCAGTCCACAGTGTGTCTTTTCTCCTCAAAGTGCCCCAAAGTAAGAAAGCCTCCCCAAAACGCATCCATCAGCAGATGATTTAGATTTGACGCCAGAAGGAATTACACCCATTAAACATATTATACAGTAGCTGGCCATGTGTCTGTGTATATAGCCACAGACCTGTTGCTAAGAGACCAGCAAAGAGCATGCGAGGCAACATGAAAGAATGAAACAAAATGGCTGACATGACATCCCCCCCCCACCCACCTCTTCTGCCGGGACATTATGCACGCCATTTCCAGTGAAGAATGGAGGGAAAAATCCTGTAGCTTGATGTGATTTGCACCCTGCTATACAGGAATCTAATTTCTCTGGTTTCCCAGAAATACGACCTCGGGTCTTATGAGAGCGACTGTATGCAATGCAATGAGCATTGTTGCTTTCAGGCAGTACAGCTGAAACACTCGCGCTTTACATTTATAACTAAACCCAATGACAACTGCTTACGAAGGGCTGTTGGTAAAATTTGCTGTCATTTAGTTAGGTGCCACCATCGAGCTAGTCATTTGAAATTGGGAGCTTTTTTATCTGTTGAATTAGTAGTGCGATTTCACTTGCAGCATACACTGCATAAAAATGGACAATCTACACAATACGTTCTGACTAATCTCTGAGCACATTCAGACAACGTCATTCCAATGTACCGTTGGCCCTCACATAGCTCTCACTGGGCTAATTTACAAAATTCCTGTTGGACATTTCAGGTCATTTAAATCATTGTATTTGAAATACCAATGCCTATAATGTGCTGTAGTGCAGATCTAGTGGATGCTGAAATGTGTGCATGACATGACTGCTGTAGTAGCTTTACCATCAATATGATGGGAATATGACACAAATAAAAGGTTTATAAAAGGTTTCTTTTTATTCAGGATCAATATTCATGGTTATCATTTTGTCTTTTTTACAGCAGCAAGTGTCTCTTGAATCAAGCACCTCCGCCCAGCTGGGCGCATGTGAAAGTCCTAAATCAGGGGGCCGAGTGCTCGTCTGTGTGTGAGACGTGTTTGCGGCGGTCACGTTGGCGAGGTGGGCACACAGGAAGTGAAGCCCACAGGAGCGAAGCCGCATCAGAGCGTTCTGTGCGGAAACGTGTCAGAAAAACAGGGGCGAAGCTCTGAGAGTCCTCCCCAATCGCGGGCGCGGTTATCCGTCTCTCTCTGATTTGGCTTTCAGCCCGAGTGCTTTTCGCTGAGGATGTGACTGAATCCTCCTGAATAATGCACTTTCTACTCCCGATATTAATAAAAATGTGAGCAGGGAGAGGAGAGGGAGGGAGCCACTTGATCAAACCCGCGCTGATCGTTGCGCTGGTTTCATTCAGTGAACACGCCTAATAGAAGGATACAGAAACAGAGAAAGAGAGAGGGAACAAGAGAAGGAGAGAGAGGGAGAGATAGAAACACAGAGAAAGAAAGCAAGAGAAGGGGGAGAGAGAGAGCAAGAGAGAGAGAGAGGCAGACAGGGAGGTGGATCACTGCATCTCCTCTCCAATTAATCACTGTTTCTCTTCCCCCTACTGCTCTCTTTCTGCCTCTCGGGGGACTTCATCTCACGCAGAGAAGAAGCCAAGAAAGCGAGGGTCAGAGAGAGAGGGAGAGAGAGAGGGAGAGGGAGAGGGGAAGGGAGGGAATGAATTGGAGGATAATTCTATTAGGTCTGGAGCAGATAGAGAGAGAGAGCTTCGCTGGGGCTCCGTGTGAGCTTGCTCCGGGAGGGCCTGACTCTCGCTGCTCCCTCGGCATCACACCGAGGCTGATCTCCGGGAGCCGGGGCGGCGTGGGGAAGGGCGAGGCTCGCGGGACCGCGCAGGCGATTCGTCTTCATTTACCCGCCTCTCTCGCTGCATCCATCATGTCTCCCACCTCCCGGGACGTCACTTCGCACCCGGACCATTCTTCATCCTGTCCTCCTCCGATTCCCCCCGAGGTCATTTCCTCCCTCCGCCTGTTTACCCAGAATCCTTTGCCATGGCTTAACCGCTCGCTCCGAACAGGCGTTACAGGTCTCATGATGGGGCAGCAGTGTAGCATAGTGGTAAGGAGCAGGGCTTGTAACCAAAAGGTTGTAGGTTCAATTCCCTGCTGGAGCACTGCTACTGTACGTATGGGCAAGGTACTTAACCCACAGTTGCCTGAGTAAATACCCAGCTGTACAAATGGATAACATGTAAACATTGTAACCTATGTAAGTCACTCCGGATAAGAGCATCTGCTAAATGACACTAATGTAATGTAATGACAGTGGCCAAGAGACTGGCAAAACAAATGCGATTGCTGTCAACAAACAGGTGTGCAAATCACCACAAGCGTTTTGAGCCGTGCAATCCAGCCCCAGGTAACGGGGCGGCAGTGTAAAGCAATCCTGGAAATGAGGAGGGAGTTTACAGCGCAACATCATGGCGCAATAGTGCAGTACGTGAAGCTGCTGTTCCAGTCACCCCCCCCCTTCCCCAGGGCTCCCGCTACGTCTGCAATGTTCCACATTCCGCGCCGTGACTCAGTGCCTGGCGCCGTGATTCAACACTGCAGCGGGGGAGCGGGCGCGGACGCGCGTGCGGCCACACGGCGAGGGCCGCCGGCGAATCAAAGCCCCGCGGAAAGACGTGCGCACGCGAGTGCCGTTCGCAGGCGCTGGGGAAAAAGACAGGCAGGCACACCGGTGGAAGAAAAAGGAGAAGCACCCACACACAGCCGCACGCTGAAACAGAGCAAAAGCTGGAACACAACGTTTTTGACTTCGACGGTCTTCGGCGTTTACGGGAGCTGCTCCCCTATCAGAGCTGCTTGTGAATGTCAGGCACGACCTTCCTACCCCCTCTATCCCCCTCCCAGGCACTTCGCACCCCCTGCAGGTCCTGCACTGGCAGGGATGGGGAGGGGGGAAGGGGGGATAAACTCTCCATTATGGCTGGCTCTCATGGCCAGACAGAGATCTCACCTGCCCCATCCCCCGCTCCTGAGGGTCCATTAGGGAGGCAGTCGCCTGGCAAACAGCCGGATGTGAGATGTGAGGGGTGATGGAGAGGAACTGTTCTGGAGGCAGCGAAGTGGGTAGCATGCGCACGTGCTTGTGTGTGTGTGTGTGTGTGCGCGCACGTGCATGTGTGCGTGTGTGTGTGTGAGTTAATAAGAGCCTTTGATGTTCGACATTGTTTGAACCTTGTGTGCATGTGCACCTGCATGTTATCATTTTTGTTCTGATTTGGGGTGTGGATCTGGATGTTTAGGCACTGTTTTGATTTGTTGTTGGCCTTAATTTGTAGGTGATGCCTATTCAACTCGTCAAATACAGCATGTGCTTCATTGTTCCAACCCAGGAAGACATGTACGTATGTGAGACGGATCATGGGATGGTTGCACTCATCAAAACATGGCATGTTTGTGCATGTGTGCTGGATGTACACATCACATTAATGTAGACCAGCATCAAGGTTGCCATGGAAAAATCCTGGACTGCAAATGCCTTTTTTGTGTGTGTGTGTGTGTGTGTGTGTGTGTGTGTGTGTGTTCCCTATCTGCATGTTTAATGTGGATATCTGCATCCTGAGAGGTTGGCAAGCACCTTGATTCCTGATTCCACACTGAGAGACTCAGAGGTAAGAACTGAGCCATCTCAATACCCCCTTAAACACGCTCACACACACACACACACACACACACACACACACACACACACACACACACACAGAGTCACACACACAGCTCTTTCCTTCCTGAGGAGAAATTGCCTTCTCTCTTTCTTGTGCTGTTTCATCCCGTGTTGTTCCTAGCGCACAACCCTCTCTCTGGCACCGTTGCAATGACGACAATCATCCACGCTAAAATTTGACCCAGATCTCATTTCCCGATTTGCCGCAAAACAAATGAAACTTTTCCTGTGGAGGCCTGCTCATTTCGAGTGTGGTGCAGTAGTGAGGTAACCGGGACTGAAACTGGTGAGCTGCAGGTTCAATTCCCAAGTGAGGTACAGTTTGTGTGCCTTCCAGCAGTGTGCTTAACCTGAATTGTTTCTGTAAATACTCTCCTGTTTAAATAGATATCTAAAATGTTGAATGTCTGAATGTTGCCTGGGATATCACTATGTGCCAAGCAAATAATATTCTCCATCTCTTTCAATGCCGTACACACACCCTTCAGTCTCCTCTGCCCAGCCACAAAGGAAGAAACTACATCTGTCAAAGCAAAACACCAATATTTTCTCATATTTTACAATCTCCTTAGAAGTAGGCGGCCAACCAATGTTAAAACAGATCATTTCAAGCTATCATTAGCGTGGCTCCATGAACCCCATTATGTGTGGTGCTTTCATGTGCTGTCAGTCACTGGCTGGTACAAATGAATGGAGCTCTGCTCTCCACAGCAAAACACTGTGATTACTATGATTGGTTTAAAGCGGTGAGTCACCAATAACTTTTGACAGCCCCACAAAGCTTTTGATTCATTAAGCCTCGTGGTCTCGTTCTCCCGTCACTAGCTAACACCCAGATCACAGTCCATGAGCTTCATCGTTAGTAGTTAGCGGTTAACCTGGCCTTCGTGGTAGGATTCGATGACACAGGAAGGAGCAGCTCTCTGCCCCCCTTGCTTTGGCGGAATGAGATTACCTTTGATAGTGTCACAGTGCAAAGTCATCTCAGCACTGACTTCGTCATTCATCACAGTATGGATGGGATGAGGGATGAGGTTGGGATGTGCTAAATATAACCTAGACCCCCCAATACACACACACACACACACACACAGACACACACACAGACACACACGCCACACACAGAGGCACACACACACACGCACACACACACGCACACACACACACACTCCCTCAAACCAAGCCGTACTGGCACATGTAACTGGGTTAACTGGGCAGTGATGGATTAGACAGGGACCCATCTTGACTGGTGCCCTGTTTAGTGCAATGATAAATCACAGCCCCCCCGATCTGCTCACATCCTCTCCGCAGACAGAAGGAGGCCACTGGGACCTCAGCGGTAAGGGGCCGGCAGCCATGACACCAGGCTCAAACACCTACAGCCCTCAAATGTCACCCTCCTCAGCTCCCTGGTGACAAACACTGTAATTACTCTTGTTTTTTTTTTTTTCAGTTTTGTACAGGTTGTTTGAAGCTGACAAAATACCTTAAAGTAGAAAACAGAAGCACAACTATGTATTTAACTGCACTTGTTTGATTCAGAAACATTTGCTGAATCCTTAAGCCACGGAATACATTTTTTAAATGTAACAAGTTGCAACATGCTTTTCAAAAAGTGCAAGAATGCACTTTTCTGTGTACCGGCCATTGTCAGTGTCCAGAATATTGATGCCACATTGACACTGTAGTCCCTGATAGTCTCAACGACTAATCAATTGGTGTCATTGATGGATTCCTAGCAGCAGAAGTAAACTGTCACTTTCCCCGCTACACATCCAGTTTAGGTTTAATCAGAACATTGATGTTAATACAGGGCACATCAGTGACCATGACATTAGTCACTGAACATGTCATCAATGACTGAACATGTCATCAAGGACAATCACAACCTACTTTGCATTCAGAGTGTCTTAGCCTCTGGTTGGTATGTTCCTGTCTGTCTGCTGGACAGCAGTGGTCAGCGTTTAGTACAGCCCTGACCCTACTCACTTGTGTGCTGAGGAAATCTCACAGTTGGCGCCAGATTGTCAGCCAAAACAATGTCAAGATAGGCAACACCTCTAAAATCACTTTTTGTCGACTTCCTCCTTTGTGTTAAAGGTACAAGGCACCTAAAGCTAAAATCTCCCCCCATCCTCACACTGAAGGCTGAGGTGCTCTAATGTCCCGTTAACAGCAGTTTGATTGCTCAGGTGTGCTTCTGTCTCCAAAGAACATCTTGATCTTGAACAAACCTGTCCATTTCTAACAAAACATTTGCAGTTTATTGGTCTTTGAGTAAAGTAACAAAAAACACTCTGTAAAACCAGCTGGGTGTTTTAAGCACAAGGTTACAGGCTTGGTCTGCGGTTGGGGCACTGCTGTTAGGGTACTCGGGGTACTTATCTCGAATGGCTATCGTAAACACCCAGCTGTGCCAGTGGATGATGTGTTAAATGCAGGCTATGAAAGTGGCCCTGGGAAGACTGCCTACCCTGAAAATACACAACGTTAAAAGCACGGCTAAAAGTGGCACATATAGCCCTCCATAACCCCAAACCATTATCCCACAATGGGATTTTCTCAATGAGGTTCACTTGGAAAATGCCAGGGTGTGAATGTAAATATGATTAAGATAAAAAATATAAGCACCCAAACAGCTCCCTCTAGGCATAGAAGTGATGCAGCTTGTGGTTTGTGGTATGCAATATGTGTTGCTGCTCTTATTGTATCCTACCAAGTAAAATACAAAATGCACTGCACCACCTTCAAGCATCACAGAAAATAGCAGTCACTACACCCTACACACAGAGAACAGCAGTCAGACACACACACACCCACCCCATAGAGAACAACAGTGAGATACACACCCACTTCATACAGAATAGCAGTCACTACACCCTATACATAGAGAACAACAGGGGGAAACTACACCCATCTCATAAAGAACAGAAGTAGGACACTACACCCACCTTTAGCCAGCCTGTCCACACATTACATTACATTACAATACATTGCATTCATTTAGCAGACACTCTTATCCAGAGAAACCTCTAGCACAATGGAACAGAAGTGTATCCATTCAAGCTGAATGAGCAACAGTGTCAGACAAGGCTAACAACACTCCCAGACCAGTGAGTGTGAGCATAACCCTATTCAAGCCCTACCACAAGTTAACTTGTGCAACCTGACTAGACAAGGTAAACACACCAGAATCACACACCAATGCGGACCGAACCCAACGTAAGAAGTTAGGTAGCGCAGGGAGCACCACTCTTTGAGTACGTGACCTCATTCCAGTTAACGGCCAAAGCCGTGTGAAACAGAAACAGAGACCCCCCTTGTGAAAGGCGCCTGGTTCTGTCCCCCTTCCAAACGCACAGTGGCCCTGACCCAGCGGGTCCCTTTGATCTGGGTGCCAGCCTATCAGGGGCATTGTTCTCAGTGTCCTCTTATGCCCATGCAGATGGGGCTGTGAGCCCCCCCCCCCCACCCCACGGAGGCGGGGATAAACCCAGATAATTACTATGATAAACATCTATTTTGTTATATTTTAATTTTCATTTCAAAGACGGTCCAGCTGGCCAGCTGTACATTATGATTGTTATCGCTCAAGGGAAGCGGACTGAATCATTTCCATGAGCGAGCACTTAACCCCCTCCCCTTCAGCACCCCCCACCCACCACCCAAACACAACCCCCCACCCCACACAGGCTGTTTTGAGGGGTGTTGGACAGGGGGACATGAACTGAGGTGAGACCTCTTAGACACTTGCATATGAAGGCTTCATCTTCGCTCATATTCAGCAGTCTTACACACTGCTGTGGTTTCGAGACGCTAACTTGTACAGTCAGTGCAACTGTGTCAGACCAAGTTTCCACGCAAGCTTTTAGCAGTTGTGATTTAAATCTAAAGTGAGCTGCTTGTGTGAGGACACAGGGAGCAAAAACTGTTTCAGATCTATTTAAATGTAAGAGTACTCATGCAATGGTCGGAGTTGCAGTGTGGAGCAGTGGTCAGAGCAGCAGTGTGGAGCATAAGCATGGATCACTGCTAACACTAAGGAGATGACTAACTGTTATCAAACTGAATCCATTCAGAGTAACACGCGTCCTGAGGTACCCCTTTTCCCAGCTGGTTTTACTCTGGAAAACCAGGTTAAGTGCATGACGTAGGGGTTCGAGCATCATTTGCCTCCAGGCTCAAATCCACAGACCATTACCCTGTCAAGTGACTTTATTTCAATTTATTCAGCTGTTGGCCCAATGGAGGATTTTTGCACCACAGTCTCCATGGAGAGAAGCCTGATCATATTTTTCAGACTGTTTGCCCATTTAGACTTCACCCAAAACTCTTCTCCTTAATATTTTAGGGGACTTGAGCCTGGTCCCGTTCCCTTGGAAAGTAAGGCTTGTAGTTCACAATCTTAAAAGCCAGAGACTCGAACAACTGTAAAAAATTTAAAAAGCACCTCGCAAATATGCATGGCCTATATTTTTTATCTCTCCTTATTTGCTCCTCCTCGGGCTTGAATCCCATCCACAAATTATGACAGTAAAATTCCACCATTGTTCCCAGAGAAATGGGCTGTCTGTGGGCTAATTATCTCTCCCATCTGACCTCAGAAAACATGTATCCAGCAGTGTACAAATATTTCTGGCAGCCTTTAAAACGGCCACCTCTTCCAGAAGTGTGGCGAGATGCTAGCAGCTATGTTTGCTTATATCTCTCCTTTCTCTCACTCTCAGCACCCAACATCCACGTCGCGTGTCACGTTCAGTGTTTGGATCTCAGTTCCGTCGTCACTGAGTGAGATGGCAGGATGGGTGAGATTCATTCCTGTCATAGAGCACTGTATGTGTGTGTATGTGTGTGTATGTGTGTGCGCAAGTGCACGTGTGTGTGCGTGTGTGTGCGCAAGTGCACGTGTGTGCGTGTGTGTGTATGTGTGTGTATGTGTGTGCGCAAGTGCACGTGTGTGCGTGTGTGTGTGTGTATATGTGTGTGTGCGAAAGTGTATGTGTGCGTGTGTGTAATTATGTGTGTGTGAGTGTGTGTGTGTGTGTGTGTGTGTGTGTGTGTGCGTGCAAGCTTGTGTGTGTGTGGGTGAGTGAATATGTGTGTGTGTGTGTGTGTGTGTGTGTGTGTGTGTGTGCGTGTGTGTGTATGTGTCTGTGTGTGTGTGCGTGTGTGTGTCTGTGTGTGTGTGTGTGTGTGTGCGCGTGTGCGTGTGCATGTGCGCGTGTGTGTGTGTGTGAGTGAATATGTGTGTGTGTGTGTCTGTGTGTGTGTGTGTGTGTGTGTGTGCGTGTGTCTGTGTGTGTGCGTGTGTGTGTTTGCGTGTGCGTGTGAGTGTGTGTGTGCGCGTGCGTGTGAGTGTGTGTGTGTGTGTGTGTGTGTGTGTGTGTGTGTGTGTGTGTGTGTGCGCTCTCATGACTGTCACAGCACAGTGTGTTGGCTTTTCGAGACTGAATCACCTGCAGGAGAGAGAATGGTGTGTTTCAATGAGATGATTTCAAGTCATTGTCTGCTGATCTGAGACCAGGCCTGTGCAAACCCACAACACCACAAAGCCTAACACTGCTGTGTCAACATGTTTAGACTAGCACCACACTGAGGCCTATAATACAGAATCATTTGCAACAAATATACAAAATCAAATACACAAATCATAATCCTGGGCAAACAACTAAAGCCTGTGGACTGCTAGTGACTGACACATATGCATGGCTATGTCTGCACACTACTACTGACGTTAAATGGGTCATCCTTTTATTCTGAATATCAATATTATTTGGCAGATTTGTGGTGTAGTTGTAAGGAGCAGGGCTCGTAACAGAAAGGTTGCTGGTTCAATTGGGCCCCTGCTGTTGTACCCTTGGGCAAGGTACTTGACCCAGAATTGCCTCAGTAAATATCCAGCTGTATAAATGGATAATATTGTAACCCATGTAAGTCACTCTGGATAAAAGCATCTGCCAAATGACAATAATATAACGTAATGTATTTGACACCCTGGTTCTTGTTTTCCGCTTTGAGTTCAAACCAACAACCCTCTGATCCAGGCTGCAGGCATTTCCTGCCCTTGAACGCATCTCAAGCATTAGCATTCACATAGCAATCCAACTCCCAATCCTTAACCTTTGATTCTGACCCACGATTGGTTGCTAAATGTAAAAAGTTCCAAAACCCCAGCCTTGAATCCCATGTCCTAATCATGCCACCACACAATCCTGCTCTCCTACCCTGTGTTCAGACGATTCATCACGTTCTTTCAGACTCTCTTCACACTAGAGGCTGTTGAAACAGGTTCAGGCTGATTGCAGGGAAATCCTCCTGTTAATACCTCATTAACTTAAGTTATACTTGAAGTGCAACACATTTGCAAGGATCGCCGATTAGGATGACTCCAGCTACATGACTGGAAAAAAGACATTTCTGCTTGTTAGCTTTATACTATGACTGAAAATAGGAGCTTTATAATATGGCTGAAATTAACTATATATCTCCTGTATAATTATATAAATCTGCACGTCAGAGTGTGCACAGTAAATATGGATTTATTGATTGGACACTGTTGATGTTAGGAAGGATTCTAGAATATAGATGTCTAATAATACCAAGTGTAACAGCAACTAAAAAAATATATAGTTCACAACATAGATGGGAGTGAGCAAAAATGGCATCTAGTTAATTCTAGTCTGCTGCAGAAGCCTGCTATGTGCTACTACTAGCAGTAACAGTACAAGGCTACACAGCATGTATATATTTAGGTGCCAAGCTCCAACATGCTTTTTGCCAAACACATCTCATAAACCCACTTGGACTACCTATTCAACAAGACTCACTGTAATTCAGTTAAAGCTTTCGACAGAGACTGTTATCTAGGGATTTTGAGCTTTGAATTGGTTCCAACCCTCACTTTCACCATAGTGTGAATGGGGCATGCAAGGCCTATTTACCAGTGGCAATCTTGATAGAATTACTTTTCTTTTCGGCCTGAATTTCCCTTTGACCTGACATCTGCTTGTTCTCGCTGTATTTCGAGACCTCTGAAGGATCTTATAAATAGTTACTATCATTGTGACTCAGTCCTGTGGCCATCATAACACAGAAGGCCACAGAGGCAATTCAAAAGAGAGGTGTTAAAAAGGAGGGATGAGAGCAAGAGGAGGATTTTAATGAGTTTCTCCCTGGCTTTAAGGAAGCTGCCGTACTCTAGAGAGGCCAGCTTTGGCCATGAGATCAGACTCCCTCCATTGAGCATGCTGGAGAGTCCGTCTGAGTCACAGGCAGTAGTCACTCACAGGCCTCACAGACACTAATGCAAGTTCCCCATGCACCAAGGTTCACTAACCTTCTCTGGGCTTGCATTCAGGGTTTTTTTTTCCGCTCTAGCTAACAATTGAAGAATTTTAAAAGTTATGTATCATCCTTGGAAATTACTGAGAACACAATATAATAAAACATGCCAGCGATTAAATAAATTTGAAAAAAAAACATGAAATTACAAAAAGGTGAATATGGAAAAATCCTCGCCGTGGTTTCAGAGATGTTCTTCAATTCAATTATAAAAATTTCTTCCAGTAGATGGGGGATGGTGAACAAAGTCAAGATAATCTCTGGAGAAGCATGAGATAAGGCACAATTTGACATGTGCTATACAACTGAATCCATGGCCCCATCCATGACTGATCTATGGAAATTGCCAAATGAAACTCAATTAAAATGCACTGAGCAACACAAGGCAAGCCAGTTATCTTGGTGGTTTGGGGTGGGTTTTTGGATTTTAGCCAATGTTTTGATTTGATGCTAGCTTTAGTTTGTTAGTGACACCTATGCAACTCGCCAAATTCAGCCCGGGACTTCATTGTTCCAAACTGAAGACGTAGTGAGTCCGGATAGAACCTACTTCTCGGAATCAACAATTGCCAGTCTCTCCCCATTAAGTACCATTCATTTTGAGGCAGTTTCATCCCCTTAAAGCGAATGACACGTGACAGGTGATCCGGGGAGTTCTGACCGCAGCCAGCCTATCCTACAGTACCGTTAATTAAAAGTAAGTTTTGGTGGATAAAATACATTATTCATAAATGCGTTTGCACATCGTTATGATTTCTGATATCGTTAACGAACAGTAAAAATACTGTTCTCCAGAAGATTACGGAGGATTACGAATCCGCGGCGTCACTGACACCACAGCAGTTTTCACAATTCAACAGTACGTTGTGATCTCTGTTAAATATGTACCAAATCGTGATCACATAACTGATAGTAACATACATGAATACCTACGTTATTATATTTTCATTGCAAACTCCTAATCTATACATTGGAAAATATCATGCTACGGTGTCATGTATGTTCACCATTGCTTTTCACATACCACAGATATAAACATATCTAATGCTGAAACGATTCAATTTTACGAGATACATTTACCACACAATTATAATAAAACTGCTATGCAAGTGATACTCGGGCGTAAGCTGATTGAAATGGGAGAGAGGAGGCAGAAAAGACGGAACTGCACGGTGCTCTTTCGCACACAGCAACCGCGTTCACATACATCTGAATACTAATATTTCACCTCAATACCAAGCTATACCAAGTGCTATAGACGACTAGTGCTACCGAACGGGCACTATCAATACAGAGACGTATGCAAAATGTTGCACATAAGAGGGTGCATTTTGCACGCCTTAAGATTTTATACAATTATGTCTGCATATGAAAATTTCTGAAAATTGCAGGCTCTGTCCTATAGCGATGTATGAATAATTTAATTAGCAAGCTAAATTCTGTACCTTAGGAGCTTAAGCTAGAATTTTGCTCTGTTCGATATGCACCCAATTATGTTTTGTGCGGCGTTTCCTGGTATAATTTGAGCTTGCAACTGGTAAAAGAGAATAAATAATAAAAAGCTAAAAGAATAAATAATAATAATAATAATAATAATAATAATAATAATAATAATTATTATTATTATTATTATTATTATTATTATTATTATTACATGCATTATTGGTATTACTATGAGCATTATTTATCTCGCTGGTTACCTATTATTAGATATCATAATGTTTTCATAAATCTTATAAGACACGGAATTGGTCACAATAATAAAAGATACACTTACCGGTAACGGCAAGCAGCGGCTGAAGCGCGGGATATATCAGAAGTTGTCAAATGGTTGTTTGTTTTTGTTTTATCAGTGAAAATGTCATTGTTTGTATTTTATTTTTGGCTCGGCTGTGTATCGTGGACGTTTCCTATCCGAGTTGGTCTTGCTGGTCCTTATCCACCGCGGAGAGCGGCGCAGCACGAGAGCGATCGGCGGTATTGGCTCGAGCAGCGCTGTACTGTACTGAAGTGAGCTCGCGCCAGAGCCTTCCCCTAGCTAACTCATCTCCATGGTTACACACCTGACCCACTTATTCCCATGGGGCAGGCGGTATGGGATATTAAGGAGCAGTGATTAGGACTCTTAATTTACTTACACACCCTGGCGTTATAGTGATTCATATGTGTGAATGTTCATTTAGATGTGTTTTCCCCGTCTTTTATTGAACATAACTTGAAAGTGTTTTTTCCACACATGTCATAACCATGATCCTCACAACAGCATCCCCTGTGTTCAGCTGTGGCTGGACTTCTCATGCATATCGTGTATGTATCCTGCAAAGCAATCGATACATCAGCTTGGAGGATGTGATTTGTGTCCACCATTCTTAACACTGGGCCCCTCTGAGATATTATTTGAACCTTTGCTTGCTGTGTGTGTGTGTGTGTGTGTGTGTGTGTGTGTGTGTGCATGCATACATGTGTGTATATGTCTATGGATTGTGACCTTAGCCTCATTGTGCAATATGGCTTTGACACATGTCACATATGTAGGTCAATGGGATGATGGATTAGAGTGACACAGGGTTGACAGACTGTTTCAAACTTTTACAACGAGCGCTATCGGTGGAATGGCACCTGCACCAGACAGCTGCGGGTAGATCAGCGGAACAGCCCGGAAGCACGTTCCACACGCTCCCCCTGGGAGCCGTGCTTGACGAGCAGCGATCGGCGGGGTCAGGGGGGCCCTGCGCGTTTGTTTGCTCTGTTGTATCGTTCGCGCTGCCGATCCCCCCCTCCTTTGCGAGCCGCCGCCGACTCCGCGGATGAGATGAGACTCCGCGGACGAAGACGGACGCCCGTGGCTCCATCTCCCCCGCTGCGCCTGGCCCCCGCTGTGATTCACAGACCAGCTCGCTCCGCTGTGGGTGCTATAAATAAGCTTTTTTTTCGGCCCACAACGGGCTCGCTACATGCCCCCTGTCTGATTCTGAACGCCAGCTTGGCATTTACCGTCATTGATACAACGATTAACAGTGACACGCAGCCAGGGCTGCGTACCGCTGCTGTTTTATCTCCAGTAACTCTTTTGACAGCGGCTACGGGAATAATAAAAGAAAGAAATAAAAAAGAGGTACCTTCAGACCTGCTTAGCTATGTAGCATCAAGGGGAAAGATGATTGATTTCAAATAACTGCATTACTAAAACGCCGATACCACTTACCCAGTCCGACCTTTAATTTATCAGGAAATGCTGGTTTGTTTCGACCAAGATGGCCAATCTTTTCCAAAGTGTAGATGGGCGGGGTGGGGGGTGAGTCAGGTGGTTGCCACAGAGGCCCTGTCAGTTTACTTCTTTGGACAGCTACACCTGCATCTCACTCGGATGTGGCTGCTGTAGGGTTTCTCCAGGCAATGTCTGTAATACTTGTGTAACTCTGGAAAGAACACATAATTCTTATGTGGGTGACATTTGTTCAAAGGTCAAACCTTCCACCGCCCAACACCGCCGCTGAATATCAATATCCAACTGATCCTGGATCAGCTCCTGCTTGTGCTCTGCACTGTCCTCAGGCCCGAGCTGGCGGGTTTCATCTCAATTAAATATCTGCGCCGGTTCTTTCCGTTTTCCTCCACCAGCAGCCATGAGAAAACTCATTTGATGGGGACACTTTCACTCGCGCCTGGGATGGGCGGAACGCTGTAATCATTTCATATTTTTCCACTGAGCAGGAGGAGCAGAGGAAGAAAAGGAGAGAAAATGAGAACATGAGAGTATTATTCCCGTAATTACATTTTCCCTGGTTTCTCGGGGCTTGCAAGCAGG
>CM032895.1:4955000-5112500 GCA_019176425.1 Megalops atlanticus | reverse complement strand
ACACCTCAGTTTCTCAAAGGCGGCGGTCTGCCTTTAGTTAAGGGCCGGGTGCGGGGATGCGAATTCATGCCGGACAAGTTAGCTGGCCTGACATGTCTGCACCCAGGAAAATTTATTGGTGGATATTCTGCTATGAGAGGCTATGGCTGGACAACTCAATTGATAACAAACAATATATCATACATTATCAGTTATGAAGTGATTATCAGTTCTGAGGCTGAAATCAGGCAAAAGCACACAGCTATTTCAATCGACCAAATTGAGACCATAAGAGACCAAATCAAATACACACTTTGGCCTTGAACAGAGTATCTCTGTGACCTCTAACATTGGATACCTGCCTGCTTCAACTGGCTTATGCACTCAGTTGAGTCCATAATGATAGATTGCATTTATACAGCGGTGTGTGTGTGTGTGTGTGTGTGTGTGTGTGTGTGTGTGTGTGTGTGTGTGTGTGTGTGTGTGTGTGTGTGTGTGTGTGTGTGTGAGAGCATGCCTGTGAGTTTGCATGTAGCTGTCTCATCAGGAGCCAGATAGGGCTCTAAAAATAGCTTTCGTTTGCATATCTCCTCCCTTCTGAGTTCTTCCACTACAGACTCTGCAGTTCATCGCACTGTCAGAGAAAAGAACCAGGAGAACACATAGACTCACATACACTCACATATTCTCACACACTCACACGCTCTCTCACAAACACACACACACTCTCACAAACACACACACACACTCTCACCAGCATTCACACACTCTCACATTTTCACACACTCACACACTTTCATCAACACTAACCAACACTCACACACTCTCACACACACTCTTGCTGTGACATTCACATCTCACTAAGATAAATCAAGATGCTTGACTCTGCTGGGGGAAATCTAAGACAGAAATTAAGGATTTAATCATCAACTTCGACTTTTAATGGTTTAACTTGCTCTTTGCATCCATTCCTGTTGCATCAGATGGAATCAGTCTGCCTCTCCGCTTCACCCCAATCCATGAATATTTACTGTATTACAGGTTTGAGCTCAATTCATTGAAATCTATTCAGTTTCACATAAGTGTCTTGCAGCCTCCGCTTTCATAGTTCTATTGTTCTGAGAGCTCATCTCTGTCGGGTTATTGTGACCCACTACATGAGTGGACCAGTGAGCTCTTTGTGTTTGATGGATCCATACTTCACCTGTGTGCTCAATGCAAGTGCAGACAACAACAGCGCAGTGACCTCATCGTGTATGAAAAAACCTAACACTAAAAGACAAAGGCATCTTTCCAGTTTTTTAGGTTTGGTGCCTTTCACTGTATAATGAAGCAAAAGCAGCCAGGAAGGAATCAAACACTGAATCTTCTTTTGGTGAGACTCCTCTTCTGCTGCCTTCCTCAGCAGGTTGCTTTACCGCCACCTGGTGGACGTGGGTGAATGTGCACGCCCCACCTGCAGAGCACAGCACATGGTCACCAATGAACCCTCGGCGGTGAGTAAGTGAACACTGCACCTTGCGCTGCACGGCCATAGACCCGTGCAAGCGGTGAGGTGGTGTAAGCAACAAGTGCATGGGGGGGGGATTAATCCTAACCTGTCAGCCCAAAGAGAGCCGCATCTATAGAGGCCCTGAGCCACTGGTGGGGCTGTAATGCACACACCTGCACGTTTATCTCTCACCGTCTCCGGTAAAAGGGCTGCTGAGTCTCTGTGGGAGAGACATCTGTACTCGACAGATGCTTACGGCCGCGGGCCCGGTTGCCCTGGGATAGCTCGCTCGATGGCAGACCGGCCAATCCGAGTTCATCTCCGGTTTAAGGTCTGCTTTTTCACCGCGGTGGGATGGCACACCATTTAACTTCTCACCGCATTCCCTGGCCACAGGAGGCTGTCTATTTTATAATATTTCCTATTTTTGATGTCTGTAATCCTGTACTGTTAGTATATGAAATATAAAAAATAATAAGCGCTAATTATAACATAGAAGGATACGATTTACAAATAAGCCTGAGGAATAAATGTTGGCCGGCACAAAAAGAAAGGAAATAGTAATCTTTAATGTTGTTTATAATCTTAGAAATACCAAAGAGCCCCCTCATTTGGCTCGCCTCAGCATTTAAGAGCAAAATAGCTCTGCACAGTGGTGTTCCGGAGAGAAAGAGATTAGTCTCCATCTATTTCGGCTAAATTTGGCTATTAATGTCATCGCTGGAAAGTGCAGAGCTTCACTGACACTATCACCAGCGAGGGAGAGAGAGAGAGCACTGCAAACTAACCAGCTTTCCACACCACTGCCCCAAATCAGCTGACGAATGGTGGTGCTGCACAGTGGTGTTTGAGAGAGAGAGAGACATTAGTCTCCCTCTATTTTGGGTAAATTTGGCTGTTACTGTCATCGCTGGAAAGTGCAGAGATTCACAAACACTATCACCAGAGCCAGAGCACTGCGAACTAACCACCTTTCCACACCACCGCCCCAAATCAGCTGACACATTTTTAAATCTCACAAAAATGACTGAATTTCCTGAACTGTCTGCTTCAGATCAAATGTAATTTGGCCACTGCTCCCATATGTTCCTATAGAGCAAAAGGATGTAGCAGTGGAACTGTGTAGGCGTGGGTGAGGTTTTGTCTCTTGACACCACCTAGTGGCAACAGATGAGAACTGCAACTGTAACAGGAGGCTGCAGATGGCTCAATCCTAGCATGGCACTGACCCTGCGTTGTGTAATGAACACTGGATGTGCACAGCTACGATGGCCGAATATAAGTCAATTATTAATATATGACCTGTTTACCATTTATTCCAGGTTTACCTCAAACCTTGAAGCAACATGACAGAGATATGGTCAAGACTGGAGGAAGAGTCACAAATGCCAAATGTAGCGGTTCCACAACAACATTTACATTACATTACATTTGTTCATTTGGCAGAAGCTTTTACCAAAGTGACTTACAAACATTCATAAGGGCACCTAGAGGTTTAGGTGCTCAGATCTGGAACACTCTCATCATTCTGGGTCAGATTGTCTGCTGGATGTCTAAAATGTAAAGATAATGTTAAATGTACTCATCTTGTGTGTTGCACTGCATAAGAGCGTCTGCTAAGTGACAAAACGTAATGTAAATGTGAATTAAGCCATAAGCATAGCCACAGGCTAAATGTAAATCCCTCCATGTTCTCCCTTGTAACCTCCAGCCACTCTACTCTTGGTGAAAGGTTATGGGCCTGTGTTGTGCTGAGATATAGAGCTGGGTTAGCTGATCCTGGATCAGTCATTAGCAGTTGAAAGCAGCCATGGCTGTAGGTTGTGAAGCCTCACCTTCAAGATTGTCCTTTAGCCTTACCCTAGTGTATAGAATGTGCTCAAACTGTGCTGCAGAGAAACAGCATGCACATTCCACACAAAAGCTACACACACACACACACACACACACACACACACACACACACACGCATGCTAACACACGCATGCATCTGGTGACACACGCATAATTCTGCGCTTATTCATTCTCGTCCCCATTGTTCTTTGTGCAGAAGCAGGGAGAGGCATCGCTATCTGCTGCACACAGACAGAGAGAGACAGGGAGTGTGCACTTCCCTTACACGGAAACAAATTCGTGATTTATTTTATTTAAACTCCCGAGGGAGAGCAGCAATATGCTGAGAATGACTTTATTCCAATTTTCTGAGGTGATATTTCGCCGACTTGTTGGCAGACACCCTTGTCCCGGTTCACTGAGTTTATATCTTTTACATAAAAACCCAGAAAACTCAGAAAAGGCTGACAGGAATAATCTGGTTTCTTTTATGAAACATGTGGCAGATACGTATTGCTTGGTTTTGGCAGGCGTGTGTTGTTTGGGTTTGGGGTGTGCTCGCTGTGAGATATACCACATGTGTTGACACAGGAGAGGATGGTGTGAGCTGCAGCTCTCACTAATGAGTCAGTGAGAAGGAGCCACTGGCACAGATAGGAGGGCTAGCACAAACAGCACCAGCAGTCTGATTCACAGAGAGAGGGAGAGAGAGAGAGAGAGGGAGAGAGGGGAGAGAGAGGGAGGGGAGACGGGGGAGAGAAAGAGGGAGAGAGGGAGGGGGAGAAAGAGAGAGAAAGAGGGAGGGGGAGAGAGAGGAGAGAGGGAGAGAGAGAAAGATAGTGAGAGAGAGGGAAAGAGAGGGAATGAGAGAGAGAGCGGGAGAGAGAGAGATAGTGAGAAAGATAGTGAGAGAGAGGGAAAGAGAGAGGGAGGGGGAGAGAGTGAGAGAGAACGAGAGAGAGAGGGGGAGAGAGAGAGAGAGCGAGAGAGAGAGGGAGGGGGAGAGAGAGAGAGAGAGAGAGAGAGGAGAGGGAGAGAGAGAAAGAGAGAGGGGGAGGGAGGGAGGGAAAGAGGGGGGGAGAGGGAGGGGAAAAGAGAGAGAGAAAGGGAGAAAGAGTGAGAAAAGAGAGAGTTAGGGACAAGGGAGATCAGAGGGAGAGGGAGGCAGTTAAAAAGAGATTACAAGAGAGGGAGGCAGGTTTGTGATTACAGGTGTACTTTGTGACTGCAATTACATCATTTTTATTTTTGGCTTGTTTTATTGTGACCTACACACTATGGCATGTGTGTGTTACAATATGTATATTGTAACACTGTTATATACAATGACACTTTTTTCAGTTGAGTTATAGAGTCCCTATACTGCTGTTTGTCTAGCCTTATTACTTACACTGACCTGTACACCACTCAGGTGGAGAGCATCTGCTAAATACATAAATGTAAATAAATGGTTAATAAGGAAAAATATAAGCTGTGTAATTCACCTTACATCAGGGTGCTGCTAGACTCATAAGTGGCAGCGGCTGACCATTTGCTTTTGGCATCAGTTGAACGGACGCTGTGAGTTAGCTCAGACAGACACTCTTCCTTATTGTCTCTCGCCCGGTCTCACCTCTCTCTGACACCGTGTTCTCTTGTGACTCACCCAAACGGTGTTTTCACTCACATTTTTTTTTTTTTTTTTGGTGATGCAATAGACACTCCAGAAATAGCTGCCTCTCGATCGTGCCGTTTTATAAGTTCACACGACCTTTGTCAAATTTAGCTCTGAGGGGTTGAAACGGTCTAAAAATATTGCCGAGCACTCCGTGTCCCTTGGCTCCCTACCCGTAGACCCACTCTCGCTCCTCTCTGTACACGGTGTACACTGCTTCCCTGGCCAGCCGTGGGCTGTCAAAGCCGGGCTGGATTTTATGTGCTTTATGAATTGTGCTCTGTTTCAATAAGAGAAGTCTTCTGCCTGGATTATCCAAGCTTCAGCATGCATTTAATTAGCCCGTATCTGCATGCTGGTATTTCTCTCGCTGTTACGCGTCTACCTTGCGTCCACTGTCTGCTCCCCCACGTATTGCACCTGACAGCTGTTACCAGAAAGATGTGTTCCGGTGTGTCAGGTGAAATGCTACGGTTATAACAAGTTTATTTATTTAGGTACTGGCAGTCCAGGGCCACATTAAAAAGCGAGGAGTCGCTTTGTGTGAATTTTAAACTTGGAATGTTCTGAATGTTCAGAGTATTTTGCACACACTTTATTCAGTCAGGGAGTGAGCTACGGGGAGGCTTGTTGTTAAGAGGTGTTGCTGCCCCATCACACAGTTCTTTTCCTTTCCGTTATCAGATGGGTTAGAGAGATAATGTGACATCGCTGTGTGGGGGGATGGTCAAATTGACCAATCCATGCCGTCTGTTTCCTACCCAATAGCGGGATGAGGGAATGTGATCATGTGACTGCTTGTGAAGAGTGGACAGTGATCAGCACCAGCAGGGACAGCTCCTCCATTGGTCACTGCACCCCCCCGATTCGTCAGGTTGTAGATTACGCCATTGTTTGTGATAACGCAACCGTCTGGTCTTGTTGGCTGAGGTCACTAGCATTTACCAGTCTATGGGGATGTGTTATCAGTCAGTTATCGTCCACTATCATCCACGATCTGCACATACGTGCACATCTTTGTAAGACAACTTGTGTTGTCTTTGCGTTTCTACACAGTGCATATAAACATGTTTTTTTTTCTAAACAAGTTTAGTGTGGTTATTGTAATTGATTGATCAGGAATTTTGGTTTGTCTTTCAGCAATCCATCTGCTGACCTACAGTTTCTCAAAAAAAAAAAAAAAAACCCTCAGCAAGAGTAGATGCATTAACCTTCAGTTAATCAGTAGTCTCCATGGCTGGGGGGAGACTACCACACTGGGCCATGCATACCCAGCTGTCACGGAAGGCCCCGCAGCTGTGCTCACTCCCATAATCCTCTTCTCCTCAGCCTCCCGCTCCCAGCGGTAGTTCGCGGAGCATCCTCTCCCCGCAGTGAGGGAGCACCGACAACCTGCAGCAGGTGACTGCAGCATAAAGCATAGTGCAGGTGTGCGCTGGCCCTTTGTGGGCCAGTCAGCTGCGTCTCACACCTCGTAGTTACGGCCTCCCTTCTGCCTGGACTCTGCTGGACCCATTCTCAGGGCAGAGCATTCTCATTCTCAGTGCAAGGCTTTAATGGACCCCCCGCAAAAAAAAAAAAAAAAATGTGACTCAACCTCAGCACCGCAGGTACCCTCCCCCTCCCTACAAACCTCAGTTTTACGCAGAGGAACTTTACGGAGAGGTTTCCACTGTGCATTCGGTGCCTGGAACTTTAGGTTACAGGGTCAAATCAAACCTGTGACACGACTGCACCTTCCACACTATTTCTGTGCAGGATTTACACAGCTCTGTCAGTGGAGTATCAGCCAGTGTAATCAGGGTACATCCAACCTGAACTTAATGCCAGTGAGCTTTGATTGACAGATTGTTGTTTACCTGAGGACATGATGTCACTCTGAAAATGCTTCTGAAATAGTCAGTGCCGAGTGTAAATGCAAAATGGAAGTACAAACGCAAAAGATCCAGTGGCATGATTGATCTTTAAAGTGGCTTTGGTGGCTAGTTCATGTGGACATTTCATGCACACGGCCCATTTTAAGTAACTTAATTTACAACAGGATTATTGCACGTCAAAACATTTCAGTTTTCTGTTGGTTTGTTACTGTACGTGTGAATATTAACACCCACACTGAATTTTATTATAGGACAAACATAGTCTGTACCATGGCGGGTTTCCTCAGTTACCATCACAGTTGAAATGTTGTGCGTCTTGTCTTAAATCTCACTTGGAAACGTCTAAACAGAGCGTGGGTGCACATCCTTTTTCTTTCCTGGTAGAATCTGTTTCTGTTAACTAGTACTTGGAGAGATCCACATATTTCCTTGAGATCTTGGTTGTCTCGCTTATGTGTGAACTCAGACAGATTGGCAGCTCTTCTAGTTACCCCAACCTTCAGTCAGTTATTCTTAGGTACCCTTGGGTATGTCTGCCTCCTACAGCAGTAAAAACTCCAACTCTGTAAATGTGTGTGAATTGTTAACTGTGTAGATTTCTTGTAATTATGGCATTGCTAACAGTAATGATATAATAATGATATACTCAGATCGACAGTACTGCTGTTCAATACAACACCACAACAGTCAGTGATCAAAGTTCCAAAGAAAACAAAATCCATGTTAACGTTGTTAGGCATAAATAAACTTCAGTCCTTTTCCAGGTGTTTGGTTCTCATTTTAGGGCAGTAATCATGCCAAACATTACACAAACAATCCATGTTTTCTGAAATAAGGGGCTGGCCATGCATTTCAGGTCAGCTGTCTCATTTGAAACACATATGCCCATTGCTCCTGTTGAGTAGGTATCATCTCACGGTTCCATCCACAACATGCTGTTTGTTTCCTGCACTCTTCAGTGGAGAGGGGTGGGTCATATCTCAGCGCCTCCACAAAACCACACCAATTGAAGCAGCCCCCATGCAGCCAGTAAGTCACAGCCACTGCGTTGGCTGCTTTGCAGATTCCTCTAAAGAATCCCTTTTACACCGCATGCATGGCATACGTTTTATTCAGCTGGGTATTTGCTGAAGCAATCTGGGTTAAGTACCTTGCTCAAGGGTACGAAAGCAGTGCTTCACCAGAGGAATTGAACCGGAAAGCTTTTGGTTACCTGCCCTGTTCCTTAGCACTCCACACTGTGCTACCTACCTACACACACACACACACACACACACACACACTCACACACACACACACACACACACACACACACACACACACACACACACACACACACACACACACACACACACACACACACACACACACACACACACACACACACACACACACACACACACACACACACACACACACTCTCTCTGAAGCACAGCACAGCACTCTGTGTCCCCAGCCTGGCTGCTGGCTGCTGGCAGCTCTCACTCCCACCCTTAGCGTGGAGGGTATGTGTCAGTGCAAACAGAGGTGGGAGAGATGACGATACTGGAGCTGAGGCTCCTGTTCGGTTTGCGGCCCCCTTGTGCCGCAGCACAGGACTTCTACACTGTAGCGCCCCCTCTTTTTCAAGGCATGAAACTACAATGAAGATGTACAGGCACAGGTAACAACCGTTGATAGATTTCTTAAAAATGGTAGCTTGGTATTTCAGTGGCATTTTTCATTTCCAGAGACACATGGACCTCAGTCCATTACAGGGCCGTTAACCCAATGCTTCTCTTTTAGTAAGGAGGTAGAGAATAAGTGGGCATCATCTGTAAAGACTTTGCTATGAATGGACTGGGGATTGACCCCTGATCCTTCCTGGAGTCAGGGTGGATACTATCTACAGGGCTACTTAACCAATAATGGCTGTCAATTGTGTATCCAGCATTTGTGTATAGCTCACAAATGCAGGGGCGCCAATGTAGCGTAATGGTAAGGAGCAGGACTTGTAACCAAAAGGTTTCCAGTTTGATTCCCTGAATTACCTCAGTAAATATCCAGCTATATAAATAGATAATATATAAAAATTATAACCTATGTCACTCTGGATAAGAGCATCTGCAAATTGAAAGTAATGTAATGTAATGCAGGCTGCAAGTAATTAGCCCCATTAACCTACAGTGCTCCTTGTTTCTCGGACTAAGTAAATGGTTTGTTTTTGGTCTGAACACCAGTGCCTACTAAGAGGACTGCAGGAGCATGTTGCTGCTTTTAAGAATAGCTGACATGATGACTTCACACTTAAGAATTCATTACCTCTCCTCTGCTGTATCATTATCGAATGGGACAGCTATGCCTTCCTCACCTCTGTTAAAGCTGAAAAAGGCTTTGTTTTCCCCCCTCTCTTGTGACAGAAATGTGATTTGGTAGCAAGGGCCAGTGTTTTCAGACACAGGTGGGCCCCAGGCAGCCCGATATGAGGATCTAGAAAAGGCACATGTTGAGCAAAAGAACAGGAAAGAGGTATTCTAAAAGGAAAAGGAGAGGGAGAGGACCTGATAGGAACCTGCAGGGCGAGAGGACACTTAACTGTGAGAGCACATTCTCAAATCAATAAATGTCACTAAGATGGTGTCACAGTCAAGCCGGTCAGTGGGGTTGGATTTACAGTGAGAAATGACTGCCTGCCAAGGGGTCTGTATTTTATAGTTTAGTTGCAGTAGATGCCTCCCTTTCAAGCAAATTGTGCACACAAGCACAAACACTCTTTCTACACTCCAGAATTTTGCTATTTATATGACATGGTCCTGAGGCTTTCAGCTGTATTCCCTTGAAGCTGCTGTTGGTAACAGTGCAGGGAGAACTATCCGGTGTGCAGAATAACACTGCTGCCTTCAAAAAGGCCAAAGACAGCACAGCACACTAACAAGAAGAGACAGCAGGTTAATATGAATTGTGTGTGTGTGTATTCCTCATTTCAGTGTGCATGGCTATATTTCAGCAGCAGGTCTGCAACACCTGAAGAGATTCTACAGTAGGCTGAGCTAAATCTTGTTGCATATCATAAATTGGTCATGGTAGAAAACAAACACTTTATTTCCCTTATGATAATATCCATATGTAATCTGCATCACTCACCTCTAATTTTCTAAAACATTATGTACAAAAACAAGCACAAGCATCAAATCATCACATTTTTTTCCTCCTACTCTTTGGAGAAAATTCTCAGATTTTGCAAACAATTGATCTCAAGGTGTTGATCACACATTAATGTCATTTCTCAACGGTGTCAGTGAGAATTTGTCATGACTTAAGGAGCTGGATTTAGCACAAATCTATAATTATATTTTTTCTGTTGTGTTTAAAAATTTGTATCCTTGGAATATGGTGGGAATATGGTGAAATGATTAATCAAATATGTCTGGAATGTGAATTTGCATGTGGTTAAAATATCAATTATAATGCGTTTGTAAAACTCTGTTTTCAGTGTTGAAGGTATAATCAGGTCTGGCAATAAAAAGTTGGACTGCAGCTCTCCAGAACCTGAGCCTTAATGAAATCATCTCTCAGCCTCATTCTCTGACCTGGGGGTTTGAGAAATAATGACCTTTCAGTGTCTCTGGCTGAAGCAAGCAGCAGTCAGAGAGAGACGGAGAGAAATGTGCATCTCAGCTGACAGATAAGCTAGTAGGTGTTGAAAACAACTGGTACGGTGACTCATTCACTAATGATGCCCAGAGGGACTCTGCCTCTGTTTCAAAAGGCCTATTTAATCATTAATATTAAATAACGTTTATTCCGAAGCAGGGTAGGTAGATGTCAGAGACTGCAGTGGAGATTTCTTTCCCAAGGTCATTCCAGCAGAGAGGTGGGATTGTGGCTATGGCTAAGTCTGGCACATACAGATTTTAAGGTCAAAACTGTGTTCATATTTCATATTTATTTGTGAAGAATGATGACAGCTGCCCTTAAAATGAAATGTATTTCTTTCAACAAGGTTCATTACCTTTAAAAAGCACCATTGTTATGTTTTTTTTTTTTTTTCCTTAGTGCATAATTAACTCAGAATTGCCTTCAAATATCCAATGAGGCCTGCAGCACAGTCATCATATCACACATTGCTTTTACCTACCACCTAGTGGTGAATGTTGTCACTTTCCCAAAGTCCTTCCCTCTGGACTGATAGATGCGGTATTCTGACTAATAAAATACATGTATTTTTAAATGAAACCACTTTATAAACAGGTTGTTATACTGTTGTATGCAGAGACCTCAGTTTACACATTAAGGGCTGAAATGAGGTCCGTACACCCAGCTCATAAAATCTCAGGGATATCAACCAAATGCATCTGTTTTACAAAGGTTTAGCTTTAAAAAATGTTTTCTGGACGTTGCTTAAAGGTGCATTTACTTGGTATATACACCTGCTGCCATTGTTTCTCTCTTTGATTAGGCTGTTCCAATACACTAGCAGTTGTTAATGTAGCCTATAAATTGGCAAAATATCTTTTGATGGCCCTGGGTGCAAAAATATAAAACAAAATTCACCAATGAGTGGGCAGTGCATTCATTGGGATACATTTGACCAATACAAACTATTCTGTGATGTTTCTAGATTAATATTATTTGGAGACTTTAACAAGTCAAGAGAAAAAAATGAGCCAGGCAGTTACTGTGACTTTCGTAATGTTGAACACAAAGCCACACTCAAACACGCAGCATAGTTTGCAAACTACTACTGCGAATTCTGAGACAGTTCTCAGCAGTGAAAAGATTTTTTCTTTTCCTGTGGACCCTGACACTCAAATGTCCCAGATCCAGAGAGTACGTGTGAAAAGCCCCCTGCAACCACGCAAAGCACTGCCAGACGGTCACAGTGTTACTAAAACAGATGGAAGGTCAGCCTTTAGAATTACAGAACACAACAGCAACATCATGGAGACTACACCAAGGTAAAGCCAAGCAATTCTTTTTTTTTGGATTCACAACTCAGTGCAAGAACAGGGCTGTCCTACAAAAGGGTGACATTATAAGAGGAAATGATGTAAATAAGTTCAGTGGTGCTGCCACGTCTTTTTAAGAGAAAAACATGGCGCCTCTGCATGACAATGTTCTACTGCATATTCAACTCACTGACCTTTATCAGCACACCTTAGTATGACGTTGACAGTGTGCCGTTTTTGGTACAAAAATTCAAGACACATCTATAATTGCATGGCAAGTCCACAGACAAACTCTGTGAAGGATGGACAACCAGTGCTTGAACAAGGAAGTTCCGGAACTGTGTGGCACCACTGGGTACACCATCAGATGGGCTTCATGACAGCCACAAAGGTCCCAAGATCCACAATGCTGTGATTCTCCGGTGTCTAGTGCTAGTCCTAGTCACTCTTAGTCAAGATCGGGAAAATAAAACAGACCAAATCTTGACCGAACTCTCAGCCCTATCCTCACCGTACAGCAAGGACCCCTGCTACAAATGCCAGCTTCACCAATACCTGACACAGGGGGTGAAGAAAGTGACATGGCAACTCTTGGCTTTTGTCACACTTACATCTACTGTTTCTTCAGCACAGTATGCAGCATAAATGTATAGATGCATTTTAGACCCCTACTGTATGTACGACAAAGTAGCATACTGAACTATTTAAGCGCATAGCATGTGTTAAAGGACATCCAGTGGTCGTTCCGTGTTACTGCTATGTGGTGTCTAACCTGCTCTGCAGTGTTATGGGCCCGTCGACATGAAATCACGAAAAACAAGTCGGAATTATCTCAATCCCTTGTTGATAGATACACCACATATTTTAATAATATACAGTAGTGGGCATCGGGATTCATTGTTTTGTAGTGCCATGCTCCGACTGTACCGTTAGATGAGTACATGCAATCGCGGCAATGTGATGTAATGCATTTTGTGCAATTTTATTATTACAAATGTTGGCAGATTCGCCAACGAAAAAAATTTATCGCTATGCACATTATCACACGCTTTGGAATTTTCAACATTTGAGATCACTACTGCATGGCATAAAATTATTTTCCTTGCTCGGACTTTCACAGCGGTCATGTATCTGCAGGATCTGTCACGTTAGAGGGCGGCCATCTTCGTTCGCGCAGACGTCATCGCGTCGACGCAGGCCCGCTTCCGCTCCAGAAGTTGTCAAAGCACGGTGGCCATCTTGTTTCCCGTTGCCGTTTAAATAAAATAAATAATAGGCTGAGCTGGACTTCCCTGCGAAATCGTAATTCAAAACCGGTGAGTGTGAACGGCTGTTTTTGTTGTTTATCCTGTATCTGTTAAAGCTGCATGCGTTGTCGTAACTATGAGCTCATAGCCCCGTTTCGGTAAGCGAGCAATTCCTGTCCAATTGTCGATTGTTTTGGAAGATGAACATAGGCGCCATTTCCCTCCCCGCTCTCTGAAGCGCTTATTGGTGGCCAGCGTTACGGAATAGAGGCGGCCACGAAACTGCGACGCCTTTGACGCCATGTTGGCTCCTAGGAAAGCGTTTCTTATTCTGAAAAAGGCCCCTTAGCGGAGCCCGAATGGAGTCCGTTTCACAACGATCTGAACTCTAGAAACCTTGATTGGTGGAATCTGGTCCGAGGTTTGATTGGTCTGAAGGACAGATCCAAACTTAGTCTTTATTGGTTAGAGCGCCTTTCAACAGTTTTTGCTAATGTTTTTAGGGAAACTTCCCTTTGATAATCACCGAGTATGTTGTTTTAACACCGGTCGTTCGATAAGACGGGTCGATTGCTATAGCTGTCCATCTCGTTTCCACGTCTCCGGCGCCTTTTCCATTGAACGGCAACACGCTTGCTAGGTTAGCTAGTCTAGTTACTAATAAGCAAACTAGCCACAGCCCCCTTCGAAATCAAAATCTGAATAAGTCACACCAGGAACATGTTTCACATAAATCGCCTGTGTTCTCACTGATCGGAAGCGGAATATTAAATATGCTTAAATTATAGATTAGCTGGCGAGGCGAGTAGGCATCCAACTATGCTTCTGACAACAGAATGCAACGCGGTCTGTGCAAGTTAGCAACTTTCGACACGCCAGAAGAAACGTGGTTTTTAAGTTGCAGCAGAAGTAGTGCAGAAAAAACTGCAAATTGAACTGCCAGATCAATTTATATATGTACCGAGTATCAATATGTGTGCTGTCTATTGAATCTTTCAGGAGCTGGCCATTGTAACATTAGCCATCTGCTGTGAGTTACATAGATCGCAAGCAAGATACACTTCGATGTACCTAATGTGTTGGTCTGACATGGTTAAAGTAGTAGCTACCAAGCTAGCAACTGCTACCTGGCTATCCTGAGCATCTAGGTAGCTATTCTAACATTGCTTTGTGCTCCAGCCTTGTAGGTGAAAATCGTATCGATAGCCAGCTAACAGAGTCTAGCTAATACATCTAGCTAGAAAATAAATGAATGATTTACTTGGCTACCTGCCTATCCAGTTATTGAGAACTTTGCTGGTTGGCTAGTTAACTCAGCAAATTGGTCCTTGGCTTTAACTTTAATTTGGCTGCCTGTGTATAGGTGAAGGTCAAGAGCATCACTGTAGAATGAGACACGGAAGTTCTCAAGTTAGCTAGCCAACATCCCTGCACTAACCAACGCATGGAATGATGGTGCTTAACACTGGTTCCTGTCAACTGGAGCAGCATAATAACGGCATGTATCATGAAGGTGTTGGAAGTGTTCAGTTTATCCCTCCATCTTATAAGAAGCATAAAACCAGAGGTACTGCGGTGCATGATCGGCAAAACAATTATTGATGTAAAATCTATACACAGATGGATAGTTATTAAAATGGCAGTTCTCAGTTCATTTGAATAGTGAGTGTGTGAACCTGGTGTTAATATTTTGAAAATATGTTTTCCTGTGGCCTTTTAACAGTGACGCTGGTGAATTCCAACTCCTGCCCTGGGTGAGATTGGGTACTCCTGTATCAGTGTTGTCTTTCTTGCATCCAGGACAGGTTCTTTTTTTTATGATTGGATTTTATTGTTAATCCCTGAGGTCAGAAATCGGTCCCTGGAATGTGTGTGTTTCAGTCTTGTATTTATCCGTGCTGACTGTGCGGTTGATTGCAACATCAGATCAAAGGCCAGATTAATGTGTCGGGGATTACCGCTGTTTCATCTCCGTCATTAGTGTAACACACAGAGCGACTGCGTTAAAGGCACTGTACGTAGCCGGCTAACGCCTTCAAATATGTTTACCTGTGGTGTAATAGGCGATAATATCGCAGGGCCACGGGTTTCCCTTCCGGAGCTAAAGCCCCCTACCAGCCTAAGCAAACAGGCCAATTCATCCGTGTATCATTATGAACAGCAGAGCTTTACTACGAAGCAAATCTCGCTTTCACAACATGTCTCCTTTTTCTCCTGGATCACGGTCTTTAATACCTGTACAGATGGTTTCAGTGTCCTTAAGATTTAGGCTTTTGATTGCTTTGTCCAGCGCTGCGAAATTTGTACAATTGTGGCTTTGCCTCGGAGGCTCGGGTGGGGTGTGTGTGTGTTCATGCATGTCTCATGAAGGAGTGGTCCATTTCGCTGCAATTTTCACACCACACATTTTGTTTTGATGGCTCAGTCTTGACCCTGATCTGCTATATTCATGCAGCATAGTTAGCTATCTGTGTCTCTGTGTCTTGTTCTGACCACTAGGGGGGAGCTTGTCCAGAAAGAAGTTGAACCAAAGGGGCTAACTTTTGTGATCTGTGATTGCACTTACTCATCCTGCATGTGAGACCACTGAAAGTAGATCGCTTAGTACCACTAGCAGCTTAGTATGCAGATATAGAAACAAGTTAACTAGGCCTGGTGTCAGATTAGTTTCAGGTGGTTTTTAAATGGACCCAGACACATCATTTTAACAAAATTCACAGTAGCAGAATTTCACGATTTCAGGGGAATGGCATGTTCCTGATGTTGGCGAATTCACAATGAGTAGTGAGTCCGGTTCTGTCCATGATACAGAAATACTGTTTTGTCCCCATCTAAGATGCACATAAACAAGTAGGTCTAAGGAAACAAATGGTCCAGGTCACTTGCGGCGATTTGACAGACAAGCAGAACACATTGTGCATCAATAATTACATGTTAAAATCCCATTCCTTTCAGTCACAGTTGGAACATGTAATAATTAACACAGAACGACTGCGGCAAACAAGGCAAAACACAGGAGGGAGCGAGAGAGGAGACGCTAATGGTTATTAAACAAAATCGGTGCTTAATGCAGTTTGCGTGAACAGAAGCAGAAGTGTGTGTCACTTGTACATCTGTGCAGATAACAGGCAGATAAGACAAAATCCAGATAGAAATATTCCGTGTTAACCATTACCAATAATGCCGTTCCAACAATCCACGGTGTCAGCTTCTGCTACCTCAAAGGTTAGGAGAAAGGAAGCTGGATAAGACTGTTATCTGAAAAGGTCGAACAGGCTAAATGTAAGCACTGTGGAAGTGTCAAATAATCATTGGGGCCCTTCCTCAATGGTACTAGACCTCAGACTGCCAGAGTTTGATTGTATCTGGGCTTTGTGAATTTTTCAAGGATAAATTCAGTCTATTGCCAGCCTTTGTAAGCTTTAGCAGGCAGCACAGATGTCTCCAGGCCCCATACAGAAAGATGAGCCACATTGCATTTCACCAGGAGAATAATTTGCCTGCCATTATATTGTGTGAAGGACTGCTATCTGGATGAGCTTATGTGCACAAGAGGTGTTGTGAATTGGTTATGTATTAAAGTGGGCCTGTCTGGCTTTAACCCATGTTAAGAGCATGAGAAGCAATAGAGCGAAGTATAGACAGAGGCTGCAGTGGTCTGTGGTGTTTGGGGGGTGCGAGGGGCCCATTTTTTTCCCACCTGTACCCCCACCCCACCCACCATGGTGCCCAACACCTGCTTGTCGCTGCACACCTCGTCAGGTTAATTTAACCTTGTTGTCCTCAGTGATAACCCACAAGCTGTAAAACTTTAATGGGCTGCAGTCTGGAGGTTTCTGTGGATTCTGAGGATTGCGCCACTTTTTGAAGCTGTTGTTCAGTTACGTGGTTGCTGGTTGGCTTGTTCCAGTGTTTGGTTAATACAGCTAGTCCTTAGATTGAGATGTTTGTTCTGTCTGAAGCATTACCGCAGAATTTGTGCAGCTGACTGACTTGCATCGCCTCCCCTTAAGGGTAGGGAAATGGGTTTCGCTTTTTTTTCCTTTATACTAATGGAAGGGAACATTTTAAGTGCAGACCAACAGAGAGAACACATCTTGTACAAGGTGGGTAAAGTGTCTGTACTTTCGTGCAGCCCTCTCAGACAGGTACAGCATGTCTCTGAGCCTGTGTGCGTGTGTTAGAGTGTGTGCGTGCGTGCGCGCGCACGTGTGTGTGCGTGTGTTGGCTGCCAGTGGACCTTATGGGAAGGTGGGCGTTTCCACGGTGACCTTGTCGGTCGTGAGGGAGGCGTTCTGGGTGACGAGAGAGAGAGAGAGGGAGGGGGGCGGCCGTGAAGCCCGGGCCTCCAAAACACAGCCTCTCTAATCATTAACTGCCCTTTTACCTGCCCCACTGCTCTTTCCCAAAATGGAGAGGGAACGCTTGGCTCTCTGCCCCCCACCCCACCCCCCACCTCCCTGCTTTCTCCTCCTGGTCAGTGTGTGGTGATGGAGGAGGGTGTTTTCCTCCTCTCCCCTGCGTGTCCTTTCTCACTACAGTGAGGATTTACAGTGGTATGAGGAATAAGCCTGAGGTCATTCCACCAGCTCCTCTACAAACAGGCCGTCACAGCAACTTTATCTGCCCAATCTCTTTGTCTCCGGCTTTCTCCTTCTGCCTCTCTCTCTCTCTTTCTCTCCATCTCCCTCTGTTCACTTGGTTTCATTGGCGTGAGTCCCTGTGTGCATCTTGCCAAAGCTTACCGAGTATCAATAAGGCCAGCAAAAGCCCATCCGCTGTCATGTATTTATAACTGAGGAAAATGGCATCCTGATAGTTCCTTATTAATAAGAATAAATTGGTCCTCAAGCCACTGCTGTTGCACATTATGAGGGCAGAAATGGTCACTGTCTGTGCTTTGTCTCTTCCTCTTGCCAGTCTGTGCTTAGCTTTGTCTCTTTCAGTATGGTAATTGTACTAGGCAGTTTGCAGTGTGTGAAGACTGAGTAGAAGAGTTGTATATATTTTCTAATTAATTTGCTCACTTTGGGAGATCTGGTCATGCTCAAGAACAGTTTTGTGTACAGTGGTGAGGGTGGTATTATGATGAGCTGATGTTAACCCCACCGGTGGGCTGTTAAATTTACCTTCTAAATGGTTAGTGTAGGTACAACAAGAGAACGCTGTGTGTGCTACTCTCTGCACAGTCCCGCCGGTTATTAAGGTTTCTCTGCTGTGTCTGCCGGAGTTGGGCTTTTGGGATGGGATGGGGATGGTGTTTGGGACCCTTTGGGCAGTGTGTGTCTTGAGAGCGCTGGAGCTTGGTAACACTCACTGACGCTCATTAACCATGCTTCCGCTGAGCTGTAGGTGAGCAGCACCTTAGGCAGGTAGGAGGCATGTCCACGACTAACGGAACCACGCTGCAGGTGTGTTGGCCAGGCCCAGCTGCAGTAGCATGTTTTCCACACCAAGACAAGCGGAGCACAAGGAGGGGTATAGCCCAGTTCTTCTCCCACCATGCACCATGCACCTCTCACCCCTTCTGCTTCTGTTTGCTTTCCTACCAGGAAATTAAACTTAACTACGGCTGAAGCCGTAGACGGCATGCTTGTTACTTTACTATTTTGCTATGCATGACTCAAGAGTACTGCTGAAGAACTTTGTACTGTTTGATTTTTTTCAGCATTTCAAAAACGTCTTTTCCTGATTTGGTCAGTACAACGTGCCCATACCATCACCTTGACAACAGTTGTTGATTTTGAAAAGTGTCCTAGTGTGGCCCTTCCTGGGCAAATTCAGCTGGTTAAACTGAGTGTGGGTAACGGACACCTCTTATAATGCTGAAACGTTATCTGGGAGTGAATGGGTGCGCAGCTACGTGGTCCCTTTGGGGAAGAAAAGGCCTGACAGGCAGAGGAAAGGGCTGCTTTTACAAACATTGACACGGCTCATGCCTACATTAGCTAGCTAGCCAGCTATTCCTATCTGAAGTGCTTACGTAGGAATAGCTGGCTAGCTAGCTAATGTAGGCATTTCAGACAGGAATAGCTGGCTAGCTAGCTAATCTGAAATATTTACATTAGCTAGCTAGCCAGCTTTACTGTCTGGAGTTGGATAGGTTTAGTCACAGTTTTATTGAGTTGAGTTTTCACTAACTTGTGTTGTAGCTAGCTGTGTTTGGCTCACGCAATACGTCACGCCATCCATATGGAACACCAAGTAAAAATGTCTGTGGCCACTTCTTTATCGCTTTGCATTTTTAGTGCATTTTAAGCCTTTATCAGAATGAGAAATTATTTGACCGCTACAAATCGGCTAGAAACTTTTGTACATGACCTAGCATAATCATAGCCTCTAGTAATGGGATCATGCATGCTGTAGCTTGCTACGTACTTTTTTTTGTTTTAATTTTCTACTTGAAGCGGAATCGCAAATGACTCCTGCAGTCTCGGAGTCAAAGTCCTTGTTATTGTTGTAGTTAATCAAAAACTCATAAACCTCTGCAGTCTTGTAGAACAGCATCCTAAAAATGTATCTTTGGGCACACACACACACACACACACACAAACACCCTTGAAATATTAGATGAAAGGATAGGGACATGAAATCTCCACACATGTATACTCAGGGGGTCAGAAGAGGACTTTTTGCACCCTCCAGTGCCATTTTAAGGGGACGCACTGAGGGCAAATGTGTGAACATACCATTTGGGACACAGCCATAACCCATCTGGCATATTGACACGCAACTTTCTCAAATTCTCAAATAGCAAATTTGTTCTTTACTTGCGCATCTTTAAAAATTGTTTGCTGATTGTTTCTATATTAAAAATAAAGCCCAGCATGCATCGATAACATCCTCTGTATCATTTTAAATTTATTAGAACAATTTTTTAGCTTGATCCAAAATTAATTTATGTTGCACAGATATCTAAGCTGTTGTGTGTCACTATTTTTTTTATGGTACTTAGCCCCAACTAGATTGCCTTCAGCTGCCTTTAGAGATGCATTTGGTGATTCTGAGAGCTGTAGACCAGGTGTTGGACACAGAACTGTGGAAAAAATACATGCAGAAAAATCAGATCGTATGTGGTGATAACATTGATTCAGCAAGGATGTATTGGCAGTTGCATTTGTTTAAGTGACAAGTGTGTGTGTGAGAGAGAAAGAGAGAGAAAGTGTGTGTGTGTGAGACTGAGGGAGAGAGAGAGCGCATGTGTGTGCGTGTGTGCGCTTGCTCGCATGTGTGTGTGCCTTGGTGCTAGTGTGGAGACCGACTGTGTCGTCTTTGCTCTTTAAATCATGCGGCTGCAGCATTCAGCAACAGGAAGACACTCCGATCGGCCAGTCACGGGAGGCAGGGCTCTGTGCGTCACGGCTCGGCCAGCCAATCAGCCGCGAGAGGGGGCGGCCCTGGGAAAGACATTTAGTTTGACATTGTAAATAAGCAGGGAACAGTTGTCAGAGCTGCCAGTTGCTTTTTTTCCTCCCCCCTCTGCGTCTCACCATGGAGAAACGGGAGAGCCAGGATCAGGAGGGAGAGGGGAGAGGCAGCAGCCCGGGAGAGCACTCCCTCTCACCCTGCGCTTTCCGCTACTTTCCTTTCCTCTCGTGCCTTCTCCTCTCTGTCTTCTCCTCTCCTCTTTCCCTGACCCCTATCCTGCAGCTCAAGGTAACTTAAAACAGGAAGTTGGCTTTCGGTGAGAGGGGGTTGGGTGGAGACGAGGGGGAAGGGGGGTCCGGGGGAAGGGGGAAGTGGCCCGGGCTGACGGACGCCGAGAGCAGCCAGTAGCGGAGGACGGCTCGGCACTCTGATAGGCTGGCTGGCGGACGGGGGGAGGGGAGTGTGCGGGGAGGCGGGGCGCTGGTATCGTGTAGCAGGCTAGATTGATTACTTTTGAATGTTAAAGGGAAAGACGGCAGGAGATTTTTGTCTGGGACTTAGAGTGCCGCTCCTCCAGCAAAGCTTTGCTCTCTTGCTTGCTTTTTTTTTCCCCCCTTCACGTCCCTGCACGTCAAGGCAGGGGTCAGCTGAAAGACAAACGCTTCAGGGGGCGGGGGTGTGTGTGTGTGTGTGTGTGTGTGTGTGTGTGTGTGTGTGTGTGTGTGTGTGTGGTCGCCGGGCAGGGGGCGTGCTGGGCAGGGGGCGTGCTGCGGCCGTGGAGTCCGAGACAGTCAGGCAGAGGAGAAATGGGAGAGGGGTGTGTGTTTAGGGAAGGGGTGTGTGAGGGGTGGGGGGTGTGGGGGGGCGGCAGAGCTGGAGGAGATGGGGTAGCAGAGGAGGGAGGGGGAGGAAGAGAGGGGGGCGAATGCCTGCTTCAGCTTGCGAAGCTTTTCAAGGCAGCGGACTGTGCCTGCTCCACACCTCCTTTTGTCTGATCCCAGGACTGAGGCCTTAAGGGAAGAGGAGAGGAGAGGAAGGGACCCCCTCTCTCTCTCTCTCTGCCCCTCCTGCTTTTCGAGGAGATCTGTCCAGGCCGTGCCCCCCCCCCCGCCTCCCGGCCTTCCGCGCGGCATGAAGGGCACAGGGTAAGTGCAGCTCCCCTCATAAAGACAGCGAGAGACCCTGCCTCTGTGCGTGTGTCTGCTCAACTTGACTCTTCTCCATGTGTACTTTCACTCTGTACTGGGGGGGGTTAGAGGGGGTCTCTCTAGGCGTGGGGAAACATGTTCCTCGTCCTCTGCTCTCCTTGGTAGAGGAAGAAAAAAAAAACAGAAAGCACTCTACATGCTTGACAGCCAGCGTCCTTCATCTGTTACCTTGGTGCGGACTTGCACGCTTCGAAAACATGCGGGGAAAAGTGTGTGTACTGGGGTTGGGGGGGGTTAGAGGGGGGTGTGAGGGTGTGGGTTGGATTGCAGCGAAAAGGTTTTAATTTTCCCCCCCAAGTGTATTGAATGTGATTGCTGTGTATTATTAATGCATTGTTGCTTGGGTGTGTTGACTGACAGTGGAAGTTGCAGGAAACCTCAGCTCTCTGAACTCGGTCCTACCTGAACTTAGTTTCCCTGCTCACCTGGGGACACTCAGCAGAAAGCTCTTGACTCTGTCAGTCCCGGTAGTGTTGTGTTAGATCAGTGTTTTTGATGCCATTGCTGTCTGCGACTGATGTTTTTGACTCCATGGCTGAATATGAACTCCGCTAGTTTGACTCCTGTTTTGTACCTGCCTCTGCTAGTTTTGACTTCTTTACAGTGTATGACTCCGCTGGTTTTGACTCCATGGCTGCACATGACTTCTAGCTTTGACTCCTCCTCTGTATGTGCCTGTGTTGCCGTGTGGGATAAGTGCTTTTGGCTCATTGCTGTGTGTCTCAGAGTGAAACTGCTGGTTTTGACTCCAGCGGAGCACACAACTACTGGTTTTGACTCATTGTTTTTTGACTTGTTTTGACTTGAGTGTCTCTCTGACAGCGTAGTTTTGTGACTCTAATGAGCAGTGTCACTGCGTTCGTAGTGTCAGTGTCTTTGTCTCCTCGGCACCTTGTTTACACTTTTCTAAGCGTGACAGCGACATTCAGCCAGGTAAGCAGTCAGGCCTCACATGGCAGTTCCAGACCCATTGTCCTGCGCTCTTAGGGGCTTGTGTGTTGTTTTTGGGGGGTTTTTCGGTGCGCAGAGCTTCCCCTTTCCCTCGCTCCGACACGCTGTCACGTGCGGTCGCGGGACGGCGTGTTTCCTCCGTGGAGGGGCTCCCTGGTCCCGGGTCCCTGGTTTCGGCGTAATTGAAAGTTTCCATCAGTGCCTGTGACAATATGGAGTCCCGGCGGGCAGAGAGCCTCTATAAATAGCTCCCTGCCTTTGAGTCTTGCCTGCCAAATCCCAGCGCGGAGCACTGTTTGCATAAGATTTGAATATCATTTGAGCCCCCGTACTGTACTGTACTGTGGGGCTCAATGGAAAAAAACAGTCAATGAACACAGAGACACACGCACACACGCATAAACACACGCACACACACACGTGCATAAACACGTATAGATGAGGGTGAGGAGGACTAGTGGATGCTCTCTCCATCGCTCTCTCTCTCTTCCCCCTCTGGCCAGCAGTGCTGCTTTGTTCAGTGAAAAGGCATCCAAAGCAACAGGCTCAGTTTGCAGGTGCTTCTGCTTTTAGGCCTTTTGGTCCCCTGGCTGTGTTTGGGATGTAGCTGGCACAGCACGAAGGTCACAGCGATGGGGGAGAGAGAGGACGGGGCCCGGAGAGAGAGAGGTGGAGTGATGGTGTCTCTCCCCTGCTCTCTGCCGCCTTGGTCAGGGGATTAGAGGGATAGAGGGAGCAGGAGGAAGGCCTGAGGATTAGCATTACGACGGGGTCACTCAGCACCACAACGCAAAGTTGGACAGACCTCCCCCTCTGTCTCCCTCTCTCCCTCTCTCGTTCCCGGTCACTCTCTCGCCTCTGCTAAAATGTGCTGCGCTGGCATGAGCAACAGTCCCCCGTCGCCAAATCCGCTTACATGTAGCACACATCGGCTCAACCGGGAAGGATCCACGAGTTGATCAAACAGCATGGAAAAAGGTGGACTGGATGGGCAAATGAAGGAGTGACTCCCTTGCCGTCTCGCTCTCTTTCTCTCTCTCTCTCTCTCTCTCTCTCTCTCTCTCTCTCTCTCTCTCTCTCTCTCTGAATGACCTTGAGAGCACAGCCCCACTTCCTGGAGTTGTGCTCCCTGGAACTCTCCCCTGTGCCAGGGGGGTAAAGTTTGCCACGGCGATAGGCTCAGGCCTGGACCCGACTCCGGGTGGCGAGATCCACAATCGGATCACTCCGTCTTAGAGAAAATATTAAAAAAAAAAAAAAAGAAATCACAAGACTGGCTCTGGGTCAGCGCAGCCCAGGAAGTTACTCATTGGTCAGTTTGTAATGTTTTACCGGGCGCTGGGCCTGTGTTTTTGTTTTGATTGGGTGAATGATTTACTAGCGGGCGGAGGCGCGGGCCGTCGGGCAGGAGCGTTCCTCGGTGGCCGCTCGGCGTCTCGGTGTGAGCGCTCGGGGCTAGCCGCATCTGCGGCGCCGCCGTAGCGCTAATGTGTGGGCAGGCTGCTGCTAACAGAGGTGCCCTTAGCCTCAGTCCTCTAATTGCAGGGACCTTAATGAAAGCGTTTCATCCTTGAATGCCCTTCTGCCATTGGCTGTCTGCCATGTATTGTTTACTTTTTAGTTGTTTTTTTTTTTCCCTCCTCCCCGCCTGTGTTGGAGGTTTATTTGGGGCGGAGCTCGTTAGCAGGGAAGATGGAGGCTCGTTTCCCACCTTCCCTTTAAAGAGTATGTCGTAGGCTGTGCTGTGTCAGACGCCCCTGTGAGCTCGGAGTGTATGAACCCCAGGTAATGACCTCATCATAACCTAAGGAATGAAATCCAGTTAGGAGCTGAGGATCGTGGTCGTACGTAGCGTGTCCTGTTACAGTCGTTGGAAAGGTCTTGGCACATGCTGGTGGGTCTAACTCTGACCTCTCCCTGCATATGGTCGGGTTATTGGAACCCCAAAACTCACATTCTCAGAGTGCGTATTGACTGTGTGTATCTGCTGATTGGTGTGCCTGTGCCTTGTTTTGGTGTTATATGTTTGATCTCCAGCAGTTCCCCCACCTGTCCAGAGGCACCTGCAGCTGCTGAAAACAAACAGCATCCTCAGTGGGAATTTCTGTGAGAGGGTGCAGGGGTGACTGAGCTGAACAAGACGGTTGCACGAGCGTACACACACACACACACACACACACACACACACACACACACACACACAGGCTCTCCCCTTTGTGTATGCTAGGTGGATGATGCCTCTTATCATCCAGTCACTGCTCCATATCTGGACTCGTAGTACCATAATGACGGGTTACCTTGCTGTCTACCCACCGTCCGGAGCTCACAGGGAGAGGGGGGTGAGAGGGAGGGGACGGGGGGGTCACTGGGCCTGGCGGTGCAGTGTACAGGAGCAGAGAGGGGGTTCCGGAGGAGGGGGTGGAGGATGGGGGCGAGGCGGGGGTGTCCCGGGGCAGAGGGGCTGCCATGGGGATGTCACTGAGGCGGGGCTGCTCTGGGCTTCCCGTCTGAATGAATGAGCATCGCTGGCCCTTTCCTTCAGCAGGCAGGGCAGGAATAACGCAGTACTGCGGAGAGGTGACAGGGCTTCAGCACATTGCCCCGACAGCCACACACTCACACACACACACACACACACACGGGCACACACACACGGGCACACACACACACACACACACGCATACGCACGCAGGTGCGGGCCCTGGTTATTCAGCAGTCTCTCTGGTTGTTCAGCACTTGCTCTGGTTTGCTCGCCGACTCTGACGAGCTTCGGAGAGCTCCCCGGGGTCTGTGACGGGAGCAACGGCTCTCACGCGCAGAGCTAAGCCGGGGGAAGAGGCACCGCTCTCTGCTTTCAGCTCTGAGCGTCGCCACTTCACCCCCACTCAAACTCCGCTGAAGCACCTTGCTCTCCACGCAACAGCTGCCAGGTTAATGAGAAGCAGCTTCAGCTGCCAGCGAAGCAGTGCAGCCCATCTGGTGTGTTTTTTTTTTTTTTTTTTTTTTTGATTGGCTTTTCAAGTCCCCGCCCATGACTGTCCCCGCCTCTCACTGGAGATGGGCACGCCCACTTTGTCCTCCACCCTCTCTTGGTGTCGGGTTTCAGTCTCGTGAACAAAGGTGCTGGTCGTGCGCTTCCTCACGGAGCTCACTCTGTCTGGAGACCGGGAGCAGGGCAGCGGTCAAACACAGGGTCAGGAGAAACCCGGCAGAACCGCGGTCAAACGCAGGGTCAGGAGAAACCTGGCAGCACAGCGGTCAAACGCAGGGTCAGGAGAAACCCGCAGCACAGCGGTCAAACGCAGGGTCAGGAGAAACCCGCAGCACAGCGGTCAAATGCAGGGTCAGGAGAAACCCGGCAGCACAGTGGTCAAACGCAGGGTCAGGAGAAACCCGGCAGAACCGTGGTCAAACACAGGGTCAGGAGAAACCCGGCAGAACCGCGGTCAAACGCAGGGTCAGGAGAAACCCGGCAGCACAGCGGTCAAACGCAGAAGGGTGACCGTAGCTGAGCGGTTCACATCAGCAGCTTGTCAGATCATGACCGTAACACAACCCCCTCATCCGGTCACGGTCATACGGGGAGAAACACAGCATGCTGGTTTTGCACTCCTTCTGACAGCCAGGAGAAGAGAGGCGCGGGGTGTGCAGAAGATGCCCAATCACAATGCAGTCTCCCAAACTCTTCCTGTCATGTGACCACAAGCCCCTGCAGTATGATTGGTTGAAAGTCGCTGAGGTCACAGCAAGGTGGGCAGCAGGGCGATCTACCCTCACCTGTCCCGTCCCATGAAGAGGGGTCCTGTAGGAGCGTCGGAAACCGCCGCGGCGTGCGGCTCCCTGGCTTATTTATCTCTTCATTCATTTGCTCTCTCGTTCATTCAAGCATTTGCTTGTTTAATTTCCTTCTCCCTCTCCTGCGGCCGCGATGGCAATCACAATGTTGCCGTGGTAATTAGCCAGATAGTTTTCTTTAATGATGTTCAGTGAATCAGCTAATTATCAGGCCTTATCTCTCAAGAATGAGCGTGGGCACATACGCGCGAGTGCACACGCACACTCAGACGCATGCGTACACACGCTGACACACACACATGCACAAAGCTTTGTGGGTACCCTCAAAAGCCCTGCAGAAGCCATCACAAGATGAACTCCTGATTCTGCTCTGAAAGCATGGAGACAGTAACATACTGTTGCACAGACACACACACACACACACACACACACACACACACACACATATACACACATACACACACACACACTCACCCACTGTCACACACGCACATACACACTCATCCGCTGTCACGCATACGCGCAAACACACACCCGAGTGGCCGCCCGAGGTGGCTGGACACAGAGCAGAGCAATATTCCCAACAGCAGCTGTGGCTGATTTTCTGAACTGTACCCATTGATTTTGCAGTTTTGATTGATTGGCTTTCATGTGTGTTTTTTTTTGCTTTTTGTACTGAAATATTAAAACCACCAAAGTACAGGTAGCTAGTTGTAGAGAGAGGATGGTTTGTAGATAAGGGGAACAGAATCACAAGGTCCTCTCTCTCTCTTTCCCTCTCTCTCTCTCTCTCTCTCTCTCTCTGTTCTGTGTGTGTGTGGTAGGCTATCTGCACTGCCGTTGGTTTCCTCTGTGAACTCTCTTGTCATGTTCTTTTCTTTTGATTCGTCCTGCCAAATCTACTAAACTCCACAAACACTTGCAGGCAGTTTCTCTCCTGCATGCGCACACTCACTCGTGTGCAGACACACACACACACACACACACACACACACACACACACACACACACACACACACACACACTCACTCACTCACTCACTCACTCACTCATACCTCATGTAGTCAACAAACAGATCAAGTAACTAAACAGGCTACACTAAATCTCCTTTCATTCCCTAGTTATTCTCCTCTCTCTCTCTCATTCTGCCCCTCTTTCTTTCCCTCTGTCTTCTCCTGTCTACCATCTTCTCCTTGTTTCTCTCTCCTCCTCTCTTTCTCTTCCTCAACCTCTTGTCTCTTCTCCAAGCTTGTCTTCTCTTCCTCCCCTCCTCCCTCTTCTCCATCTGTGTTTCCATCCTTTGCACTCCCCGATTTGCCTGCTCTCTTTAGAGAGCGAGCGAGATAGAGACTGAGGGAGAGGGAGACTGAGAGGGAGAGAGGGAGAGGGGGAGAGAGAAATCGAGAGAGAGAGAGCGTGCTAGCTATGCTGGCACTCCAGCGAGGCAAGCTTAGACAGGCCTGCCAGCAGTGTGCAGAATTCCTGGCGTGCCATAGTAACCTGCAGTCTCTACTTCCAGGATTTCAGTGCGTTGGTGAGACAGGGCTGAGCGGCCGCGTATTGGGTTTCATCTGTCCCGCGCACCCCGTGAATGCCGGCGTTTGTGCTCTGTGGCAGCGGGAAGGAGCCGTTTTCCGGCTGCCCCCTCTCCTCTCCGGGTGCGGGACGGTCCGCTCGTTTCCTCCTTCCGCGGGACGCTTTGTACCCGTCTTTGTTTCGGGACGGTGCAGGTTCCCCTTACCAGGCCTCACGTGGGACTGTGAGCCGCGCGTGAGGACGGAAGTGAGAGGAGAGATGGGTTTTGTGTTGTGTTTCACACAGGAGGTGAGTGTGTGTTTGCAGCACAGCTCTGTCCCGCTGCAGAGATGCAGCCAAATGTGGCTCACATGGGCCAGCACAATTGCTTTGCATTACTGGTTGGCAGTGTAGCATAGTGGTAAGGAGCAGGGCTCGTAACCAAAAGGTTGCAGGTTGATTCCCCACGGGGGCTGTACCCTTGGGCAAGGTACTTAACCCACAATTGCCTCAGTAAATATCCAGCTGTGTACATGGATAAAATTGTAAAAAAAAAAAAAAAAACTGTAACGTATGTAAGTCGCACTGGGTAAGAGCATCCGCAAAATGCCAGTAATGTAATAATGCGATACTTTCATCCAGCGCTGTAGTTCGTGAATGCAAATGCTGATGTCTCTGCGCTTCATCTGCCTTCCTAGTCTGAGATATCCAGCCCAGCAGAGACTCCAAAACCTCAGCACTGTGCAGCTCTGGTTGCTTGCTGTGATCAGCAGTGGCTCCTTTGTGCAGATGCGCAGTTATGAGGCTCACAGACCATGCCTAACTCCTGTGTAAGTGGGCCAGAGCCTCTGACTCCAGCAGGCTGAGATCACGTGGTTCAGTGTAGTAAAGAGAACCAGATCCACCCGGACACTGGGCCTGACCTGGACGGGACGGGCTGGCTCCTGGTCTGTGGAGGAAACGCTGCACCGTGTGCGACCGTGACCGTGGTGGGGTGACCATGCAGCTGTGACCGTGGTGGGGTGACCGTGCGACCGTGACCGTGGTGGGGTGACCGTGTGGGCATGGGTGTGATCGTGTGCGTCTGACCGTGCAGGTGTCTGACCGCGTCCTCTCTCCCCCTCTCCCTGCAGGAGTCATCATGTCGGCAGACAACTCGTTCGGAGCAGGAGGCAGCGATGCCCAGCAGAGCCTGCAGTCCTTCTGGCCGCGAGTGATGGAGGAGGTCCGAAACCTCACCATGGTGCGTTCCTCTCCCTCCCTCTCTCCTCTTCTCCCGTCTTCTCCTCTCCTTTCTGTGTCCCATCTCCTCCCTTTTCCCCTCTCCACCTTTCTAATTCCTCTCCATTGCCTCCCTTCTCTCTTCTCTCTTCTTTTTCTCTTTCCCCTAATTTCCTGGGTGTGCATCTACCTCTTCCCACTTTGGCACACACACACACGCACGCGATTGGACATGCTCACACACACGCACGCGATCAGACACGCTCTCACACACACACACACACACACACACACACACACACACACACACACACACACACACACACACACACACACTTGTGATTGGACATGCTCACACACACACACACACTTGCGATCAGACACACACACACGCTTGTGGTGGGATGCGCTCACACACAGACAGGCTGCAGGAGTAGCGCAGCTCCTGGTTTGGAAAGCTGGCCTCAGCGCTCAGCTCCTCTGAGCTCGTTAGAGCAGCCTGTTCTCTGACAGCCTCTTTCCTCCTGCGCACAGCCATGTCCAATAAACAGCAACGCCTTTAATATGGACGCCACTGCCTTCCCAGGGTGCTTTGCAGCGTTAGCATCTCTGTTCCACTAGGGCAGGCTTTTAATGGAAGAACAAGATGGTAGCTGGGAGATTACCATTAAACCAGAGCTCTAGTGCGACAGGGGTTTGTGCATTTCTGGAGAAGGCAGAGCCCATTTATAATGGTGATCAACCAGTCGGGACTGAACAGCTGCTTCCCATAATGACCACACGTGCGTACACACACACACACACACACACACACACACACACACACACACACACACACACACACACAATCACTGAGACTCGTGCACATTTTCGTGCACAGGCCTTTCCTAAAATATAATGTGTATTAAGCTTACAGTGGAAGTCAGGTTTGTTTTCCAACAGTGGAGCTAAGCCTTACTGTGATTTTAATCAATGTGTGTGTGTGTGTGTGTGTGTGTGTGTGTGTGAGAGAGGGAATGAGCCTGTTTGCCTGTGAGAGTGTGATTGTGTGCGTGCGTGCGTGCGTATGTGCGTGTATGTGTGTGTGTGTGTGAGAGAGGGAATGAGCCTGTTTGCCTGTGAGTGTGTGAGAGTGTGATTGCGTGCGTGTGCGTCGGGGCGTTTCCGGGCGGCTCATCTGATCCTCCTCTCGGTTTCTCTCCGCTTCAGAAGGATTTCCGCGTGCAGGAGCTTCCGCTCGCTCGCATCAAGAAGATCATGAAGCTGGACGAGGACGTGAAGGTAGGAGCAGCCACACCCGCCGGCCGGGGGTCACGGGGGGGTGACGTCACGCGTCGCCACGGCGATCGCAGCGGTCAGAGCGGCCGTGACTCAGGCCGGTGCGGGAGGGCCCTCGGGGCCTAAAATAAGCAGCGGCTTAAGTGGGAGGAGGGTCACTCTGGTCCACACTGCCAAGACAATTAAGAGCTCAGGAGGCGTGCCCTGAGCAAACACTGCGGTGTGGCAGGACATTGCCTGAGTGCCTGTGTGAGGATGCAGGAGTGTGTGTGTCTGTGTGTGTGTGTGTGTGTGTGTGTGTGTGTGAGACTGTAAGAATGTGAGTGTGAATGTGTGTGCGTGTGTCTGCATGTGAGAGATAATGTAGGTGTGTGTGTGTTTGCGTGCATGTGTATGAGCACGAGTGTGTGTGTGTGTGTGTGTGTGAGTGAGAGAGAGAATGTAAGACAGTGTCTGTGTATCTGTGTGTGAGTGTGAGTGTGAATGTGTGCGTGTGAGTATTTGCGCGTGCGCGTGCGTGCGTGCGTGTGTGTGTGTGCGTGCGTGCGTGCGTGCGTGCGTGCGTGTGTGTGTGTGTGTGTGTGTATCTGTGCTGACCTCGCTCTCCCCTCCCCCCGCAGATGATCAGCGCTGAGGCTCCCGTTCTGTTCGCCAAGGCGGCGCAGATCTTCATCACCGAGCTCACCCTGCGGGCCTGGATCCACACCGAGGACAACAAGCGGCGCACTCTGCAGGTAACACCTCCCATCAGCCCCTGCTCAGACTCGGGAGCGCGGAGCCGCGTTCGCTCGGCCCCCCCGGCGCGCAGCTCTGCACGGCTGACCCACTTTCCCCCCCAATGCCATTTTGTGTGCCGCGATCCCGCCGCCGCGCAGAACAACATGGATCCCGCTGGTCCCTCACGGCGCTTCCCACCAGGGCTTTCTCAGGTGGCCTGCCTCGCCCCGGCCGCGCCAAGAACACCGCTCCCCCTCGCTTGCTAAAAAGGGAAGCCAGGCACAAAGCCGGCACTCAGCACGCACGCCTTCCAGTGCTGTCGCACAGAGAGCTTTAATCAGCTTTCTCCCCGGCCGATTCTCAGACCAGAAAGTTAAGTACCGTGGAAGGCGAACATTTTCATGCAAATTTTCCGGTTCAGTTTATGACAGTGTTTGCTGTATTTGATGTAAGATTATATCCCGGGCGCAGGACTGAAGAATAAACTGACGCAGAAGTGTGGGTACTTTTCAGCAGCTGAGGCCAAATATTCCACAGGCCATTTCACTCGTTTTAAATTCTCCAGCAGGTGCATATCATTTCATATTGAAGTGTGTGACATTCTGAAAAAAATGTTACAAAGAGCTTTTTAAACAGATTTTTTGTCAAAAAGAATCCCGTGTAATGTACATCAACTCAGAAGGTTGTCAGGCCCTGGGCAGATTCACATTCAGTAGTAGGTAACGGGCTGGGAGTGTGCTTTTGCCACATTTCACTTTTATTTTATTTTTAGTTTTTAATTTCACATCTGAATAAAAAGTGACGTTTGTATGCGTGCATGAGCGATTGTGAGTGTGTGTGTGGGTGATTACAAGTGCGTGTGAGCGTGCGTGTGTGTGCGCGCGCGCGCGTCCACACTCCAGCTCTGACCGGCGCTCCATTGTGTGTACACCACAGCGACGGAGGTTGTCACGACAACACTCATCAATAGAACAGCTGTGGACATGACCCCCGGTTGCCAAATATTAATCACGGGGCTAAAAATATCCCTCCGTGTTGGGGGAGGAGAGAGGTGACAATGGCGGGGGGTCTTTGCAGCCGATATCCCGGGGAACATACCGCAGGGACCGAGGGGGGAGGCGTAATGGGATACTATTTCGGCTGAATGATGCTGCCCACTTTTGGGTGATGGGGTAATGGAGCAGCAGGAGGCCAGACCAGAATAGCCCAAGATGCCCTGCTCCTCCTCTGCTGGGTTTTTTTTTTTCTTTTTCTTCCTCCAGTTACCCTTCAGCTTACATGTCCCTGTTGTTCAAAGCACAGCTCGCGCGTTGGATACTTGGCTAGGTGGAACACCGTATCCGCTGCCTTCATTTCTGAGAGCGCAGGGTCATGAACATGACCTCGAGTGGGCCCAGCCGAGTGCAGGGGAATGACTGCCTTACGTAGGCTGATAGATCATCTGGGTCCACATCATGTGCTAGGCTACAGTCTGCCTCACTTTTATAGTTAGCTCATAAGGTTTTTTTTTTTGCTTTTGTTTAGCTCACAAGTGCAGTTTCACACACACACACACACACACACACACACACACACACACCGGAATATATACCAGAGAATCAAGCAACCATCTTGAATTCCCCAAGCAGGTCATTGAATTGATTTTGTCAGTGTAGTTTGTTTTTAAGGTTAAACTGACACTTGAACTTGCTCATTAGGACACAGATACTTCCTGAGTGAGCAGCTATCCAGAACTCACAGGAAAGACAGTGCAGGCATTCTGTCTGCACCTTGCAGTGATGGTTGTGCATGTTCATGCGTATGAAAAGCTGGAAATACGAAACTTGGCCAGCCCCACTTTGTTTTACATCCTGACTGCGCTCTTGTCTTGCAGAGGAACGACATCGCCATGGCGATCACAAAATTTGACCAGTTCGACTTCCTGATCGACATCGTGCCCCGGGACGAGCTGAAGCCGCCAAAACGGCAGGTGGGTGAAAGGTCTCCAGCACCCCTTTAAAAATGGGCTGCGGCTCCAGCCGAGCTGAGTTATCCCCCTGCAGAGGGGTCGCAGTCACACCCCAGAAATCCGTAGGAGGAGGAATCTTTCTTCCCTGCTTCACCATCAAGGTGACCCGTGGCTGAAAGAAGTATCGCCACGGAACTGGCGCAGTACCCACACTTGGTGGCTAGGAGGCGCTGTAAACATCCTTGACTGGAAGCTGGGTGAGGAAACGGGCTTTCAGTCGGATGTTTGCAGCGTCCAGCTCCCTGTAACGTCCTCAGCAGCCAGCGCTCACACTTCATAAACTGCAAACAGACATGTTTGGACAAGAAGTATAAACGATCCAAGTAGCAATGCCCGCTCCCGACATGGCTGATCAAATCTGGGGTTAGAGTCATGTTGGAGGTTGCCCTGCGCAATGCTGCAGCCGCAGAGTCTAAGCTTATTATGGGATTTTAGCAGGCAGCCGTATCCAGGGTGACTCCAGCTGCTCACATTTTAAAAAGAGCCCTGCACCGTTTGGGGTGGATCAGTGGAGGTAAAATATCTGACTGCACAATGTGATACTGCAGATAATGCGCAATGTCCTGTAGAAATGCAAAGCTCAACTGGGGTTGTGCATGAGTTACAGAGAGACACAAAAGCGTTATGAGGACTCTTCTGGAGCAGTGTGTTGTCAGATGTAAAGAGCTGCCACATCAAAAGGAAGCAACATTGCCAACTAGCAATGTCGTGATATCACTCATCTGTGACATCACAAGTGCAGACAGTTTCAGGGTTCAACTTTTTGCTTCAGCATGTAGACATACCTTGTGATGTCATCCCATCACTAAGTATGCAAACTAAAAGTAGCCAACAGGGGTGTAAACATTCCACAAGCTCCCCTGTGACATCACAAGTGTGGCTAGGGGTTATAAACATTCTACTCCCACAGCTGTGACATCACAAGTACAGCCAGGAGTGTAGGCATTCCTCATTCCCAGTTGTGACATCACAAGTGCAGCCAGGGGTGTAAACATCCTACACTCTCAGCTGTGACATCATGGAGCTGGGAGAGGGGTGTTTACGCTCTTTGCTGCAGAAGAACCACCCCCCTTCAAGGCCTGGGGTCAAAGGGGGGGGGGGTCACAGGCAGGATGGGAGAAGGGGGTATGGGCCTGGAAGGTTTGTTAAAAGAAACTTCTTAATGAAGCATCAAAATATCCACAAGCAATAAAACTAGGATTGGTAGTATGCTACTGTATTATTCATCGATTTTTGTTCAGGAGTAGCAGGCTTGTTAATTAAAAAAACATTTGGAAAGGGTAAGTCACTGATGTTGTCATTTTCCTGCCCGGCAATATGACTGAGTGCAGTAGTGGCTGGTTATTAAATAAGAAACTTGAGTTTCACACATTTCAGCACCAACTGTTCCATGAAAATCTATTTTAGGCTTTTAAAAAATGCTTTGAGTTTTTCTTTCAGGTCTTCTAGTGTTCACCGTGTCCTCAGTGCATATTGTATTACTTATTGAAGCTAACGCTTATTAGTTATTTATTTGTCTCTGCACTATAGCATTACAGGGTTAAAATAAGTCACGGTGTTATATAGGACCAATGAACATCTTTTTTCATTTCTCTTCCTCCTTGCTGCTGTGTGTGTGTGTGTCTGTGTCTTTGTGTCTGTGTCTGTGTGTGTCTGTGCATGTGTGCGTGTGTGCATGCGTGTGTATGTATACGTGTGTATTGTGGTGTATGTATGTGTGTGTGTGTGTGTGTTTGCGGTGTGTGTGTATTACGGTGTGTGTGTGTGTTGTGGTGTGTGTGTTGTGTGTGTGTTGTGGTGCGTGTGTGTTGTGGTGTCTGTGTGTATTGCGGTGTGTGTGCGTGGGTATGTGTGTGTGTTGTGGTGTCTGTGTGTGTGTGTGTATTGCTGTGTGTGTGTTTGTGTGTGTGTGTGTGCGCGCACATGTGTGTGTGTGTGTGTGTGTGTGTGTGTGTGTGTGTGTGTGTGTGTGTGTGTGTGTGTGTGTGTGTGTGTGTGTGTGTGTGTGTGTGTGTGTGTGTGTGTGTGTGTGTGTGTGTGTGTGTGTGTGTGTATGTGTGTGTGTGTGTAGGAGGAGGTGCGTCAGTCGGTGGCTCCTGCAGAGCCGGTGCAGTATTACTTCACTCTGGCGCAGCAGCCCGGAGCCGTGCAGGTGCAGGGGCAGCAGCAGGGCCAGCAGGCGGCTGCGCCCACCACCACCACCCTGCAGCCCGGCCAGATCATCATCGCCCAGCCCCAGCAAGGACAGGTAACAAACACACACACCACAATACACATACACACGCACACGCACACACACACACAGCCCGGCCAGATAATCATTGCTTAACCTGAGCAAGGACACGTACCACACGCACACTCACGTACACGCACACACATCACAATACAAACACACAGATCCACTTTGTTTTGAAATGTAATAAATACTCCTCAGGAAGGGAAATATTTGCTTAAAAAATGACATCTCTCTTCCTCAATTTCAAAAACGTAACTGGCACAGAGGAAGTGTCAGTCACGCTCGGAGAGGGGTCTGCAGCCCCGCTAGCTGCTCAGTATGAGGCCACATGTCACAGCAGGAGGGACAACAGTGCCCCCCCCCGATACGCACCTGTGTGTCTGTCTCTCACAGTGAATACATTCCTACGTCCGTGTCTGTATGTATGTTGTCTTTAACTCCACATAGTTGTACTTAGATTTAACACTGTTTAGATTATTGCTTTGGCAACACCACCTTTCTTTGTCCTGCCAATAAAGCATCAAGAGAAGAGAATCCATTCTACTACCCCAACTTCCCTCTCATGCACAGAGAGAGAGAGAGACCAATTCCCCTCTCATGCACAGAGAGAGACCAACTCCCCTCTCATGCAGAGAGAGAGACCCCAACTCCCCTTCTCATGCACAGAGAGAGACCCCAACTCCCCTTCTCATGCACAGAGAGAGAGAGAGACCCCAACTCCCCTTCTCATGCACAGAGAGAGAGAGACCCCAACTCCCCTTCTCATGCACAGAGAGAGACCCCAACTTCCCTCTCATGCACAGAGAGAGAGAGAGACCAACTCCCCTTCTCATGCACAGAGAGAGACCACAACTCCCCTTCTCATGCAGAGAGACCCCAACTCCCCTTCTCATGCACAGAGAGAGAGAGAGACCCCAACTCCCCTCTCATGCAGAGAGAGAGACCCCAACTCCCTTCTCATGCACAGAGAGAGAGACCCCAACTCCCCTTCTCATGCACAGAGAGAGAGACCCCAACTCCCCTTCTCATGCACAGAGAGAGACCCCAACTCCCCTTCTCATGCACAGAGAGAGAGACCCCAACTTCCCTTCTCATGCAGAGAGAGAGACCCCAACTCCTTCTCATGCACACAGCTCATGTTCAGAGAGAGGGTCCATTACAAAGAGGGAGAGGGGGAGAGAGAGAGAGGGAGAGAGAGAAGGTCCACTTCCATTTCACAGAGCGAGAGAGAGAGAGAATCACGCTGCTCAGCTGCACTGCCTGTTTGGCTGCATTGCTATACTCACTTTTGCAGAGCTTTTTTTTTTTTTGTTCTGATTGTACCAGTTCTGTCAGATTCTACTGTGGTCATTAACTTTGTTTGAATAAAACTGCTGTAGCGTCCTATCAGAGCAGTGCTGCTCTGTCCCACCAGACTTTGCTGCTGTAGCTGCTGCCCTCTCTGTTGTTGTGAGGGAATTCTGCCTGCTTCCCTGTGCTGGTCTGGAGGAAAGCTGCATTTGTGCTCTGTGTTCGTGTGGATAGGACAGCATGCCACACCACTGGGAAGCGGCACCGGCTGCTCGTTTCTCCAGTAACTGAACGAGGCAGAAACCTGCAGCCCAGTTTTTTTGTGTGGAGCACCGTATTGCCCAAATTAAGGGCACACTGAAGTCTAATTGAGTGACTAATTAGCTAATTACTGTGGGTCAGTTAATTAAATCCGCTGTCAGCGCGGGGACGGCAAGGAGTTGAAGCGTTTTCGCTTTGCATGAGCTTGCAGAACTGTTCAGGGTTGCCAGATGTAGGGTGTTTAGTCTGATTGAATTCAACCATTTTTCCTGATTTCAGAGTGAATAATTAAATCGGAATTTTGTCAGTTGTTTGGCTTTCTTCCCACTTTATTGTAAGGGAGTGTTTTCAGGTGATCACTTTGCAGGTATTGCCTCAAGACACACAGGTATCGTGGGTTTGCTGCAGCTGTTTCTCAAAGAATTGGCCTTAAAAGCTTCAAGACCTGGCAACCCTGACTGCATGCTGTGCTGAAAGCGTCCTGGCGTGTGTGAGCGTGTGAGCGTGTGAGCGTGTGTGTGTGTGTGTGTGTGTGTGTGTGTGTGTGTGTGTGTGTGTGTGTGTGTGCGTGCATGTATACACACGTGTGTGTGTGTGTGTGTGTACGCTCTGCATGTGCCTGCAGTACAGTAAAGCTCTCTCTCTCCCCCTCACTCTCTCTTCCCCCACTCGCCCCTCACTCTCTCTCCCCCTCTCTCCCTCTCTCTCTCTCTCTCTCTCTGGCCGTGTTTCCCTCCCCAGGTGTTGCAGGGAGCCACTATGCAGCAGCTACAGCAGGTGCAAGTGGCCCAGTCACAGGCCACGCCCATCACGGTAAACACCTGACCTCTGACCCACGACCTTTCCCAGGCCGCACCCCTCTCCCGTCAATAAAGCCCAAACCCTCTCTGTCCTGACTCCTCACCCACCCAGCCCAAGTCCCCTGACGAATCACAGGCCACACCCCTACCCCACCACAGTAAAGAGCAGATCCCCCTCTGCTGATGTCACACTCCCAGGCCTGTCACTCCTACACGGAGAGCCCCTCTGGCCTTTCCACGTGTTAGAATGTAATCATTAGAGGAGGATTCTACATTCTAGACATTCTACATTCTATGTTCTACATTCTATGTTCTAAATTTTAGAATGTAATTACTAATTCAATTAGTCAGGTTTCAGTAGCAATCTCCTGATTGAGAAGGCGTGTGCATTTAGTTTACACCCCGCAGAGTCACCAATCTCCCTGGGTCATCTTCACAGCACTTGATGCTACAAGAGGCCTCTACAGTCCCTGGTGTTAGATCAGGAGTGCCCGCAGTTCTGTAATGAGCGAGGCTCCGATATCGGATACCCTTTCCCCTGTAGAGAAAGCGTTCAGTCTTCCCCTGACCCCCTGCGGGCAGCTAACAGTACAATTCCCAGCTAATAAAGGGTTTCTCGTCAGGGTTTCGCGCCCGCAGTGAGGTGTCGGGTGTCGCGGGCGTTCTCTGAGGCAGGCTTTCCTGACGCTGCCTCCAAGCCTGTGTCTCTCCACCGCTGCGCTTGCTTATCGCTGAAACACAGCGGGTCATCAGTCAGGTTCTGCAGACCCAGATGTAGCCTGCTTCTGTCTGTGTGCCGTTCAGAGGGACGAGACACAGAGAGGAGTGCTAAATTCGGGGCTCTCGTCTTTCCTCCCCCCCCCTTCTCCTCCCTCCCTCCCTCTCCCTCTCTCTCTCTCTCTTTCTCTCTCCCTCTCTCTCTCTCTCAGAGCGCGCCGGTCACCATGCAGGTGGGCGAGGGCCAGCAGGTGCAGATCGTGCAGGCGGCTCCGCAGGGCCAGGCGCAGACCGCCCAGCCGGCCGGACAGACCATGCAGGTCATGCAGCAGATCATCACCAACACGGGCGAGATCCAGCAGATCCCGGTGAGATGGGCTTCCAGAGGGAGGGAGGGAGAGAGGGAGAGAGGGAGGGAGCATAGGGGGGAGGCAGGGGGAGAGAGAGAGAGAAACAGAGAGAGAGAGAGGGTAGGGGTGAGATCCAGCAGATCCCGGTGAGCTGAGCTTCTGGAGGGAGGGAGGGGGGCGGGTTGGAGGGTAGGGAGGGTAGGCGAAGATCCAGCTGATGAAATGAGCTGGTCTCATGGAGAGGGGGAGAATAGGGGGGAGATCCAACAGATTGCAGTGAACTGGGCTTCTAGAGGGACACAGGGAGGATAGGGTACGGGAGAGATCCAGTAGATTTCCTGTCTGCAGAGAGGGAGGAAGGGAGGGTAGGAGAAGGTCCAGCAGATTCTGATGAGCTGGGCTTCTTGAGGGAGGGAGGGGGCAGGAGGGAAGGAGGGGGATAAAATTCAGCAGACTCCACTGTTGAAGGGGGGGGATTAGGAGGGTGAAGGGGAGAGAGTGGAGGAGACGGGTGTGGGATTCAGCACATTTACAAAGGAAAGATGAAACCAGCATCCGGCCTCTCCTCTGTGCTGACAGTGATGGAAAGGGAAGAAGTCAGAAATCCACTCCTCCCCTTCAGAGGGAGGACTGGAACCTGCCCCGGTTAGATCAGAGATCAGTCCCAAACCCCCAATCGATCCCTGCACAACAACAACAGAGATTCTCTGTGTCTGCCGGTAGCCGTCTGTTCTCCGCTGCCTCTTTAAAATTCCTCTTCGGCTCTGATCCTTTAAAGCTGCTTTAAATGACATGTCACTGCAAATGACAGCGTCTGAGTCTCGGTCTCTCTGTCTCCCCCCGGTGGCCGCGCTGCGCAGGTGCAGCTGAACACAGGCCAGCTGCAGTACATTCGCCTGGCCCAGCCTGTATCTGGAACACAGGTCGTTCAAGGACAGATCCAGACTCTCGCCACCAACGCACAGCAGGTAACTCTCTCAGGGGGCTGAACCCAACTTCGGCACGTCAACAACAAAACACCTGGAAGCCCTGAGTCTGTTTTTAGTTAGCGGAACTGCTGAGTGGCTGTACGTCGTACTGATGTGTCAGTACATCTGGAGTGTGTTTATAGCAGTGTGGAGCACTTGCACATGTTATTGCATGAACGCAGTGTAATGGCTTTCCGCTCTGACAGTCATGTAAACGTGTTTTTTCACGTTTGTGTTCCTCAGATCACGCAAACTGAGGTACAGCAAGGACAACAGCAGTTCAATCAGTTCACCGATGGACAGGTGAGGTCCCCATACGCCCTCCTCACCGCTGCTTTAATCACTCTCCTCCTCTCCTTTCTCCATACCTCCCTGGCCTTCCTCCCCCCCACTTTCGTCTTCAGTCCTCGCTTCTTTGTCGGGAGCAAATCGCATGAAAGCAGAAGGGCAGTATGTAGCAGCTCCTCTCTCTCAGGGTGACAGTGTTTAACAGCTGGTCTCTGTTTCCCGGCGCTGGGACAGTGTTTAGCAATGTGTCTCTCTCAGCATTGAGATAGGACTGAGTAGCTTGTCGTGCTCATTTGCAGGATGGTATTTAGCTGCCTTTTCAGTGGAGCAGTAGTTAGCAGCTCTCTCTTGCTACTGCAGCTGTCGTGCACCCAGATGTAGGAGGGTATAACAGCCTCTGTCTGTGTGTGTGTCTGTGTGTGTCTGTGTGTGTCTGTGTGTGTGTCTGTGTGTGTCTGTGTGTGTGGGTGCGTGTGCTTGTGTCTCTCTCTCTCTCTCTCTCTCTCTCTCTCTCTCTCTCTCTCTCTCTCTCTCTCTCTCTCTCTGCAGCAGTTGTATCAGATCCAGCAGGTGACGATGCCGGCGGGACAGGAACTCTCCCAGCCCATGTTCATTCAGTCCACCAGCCAGACGGCCGACGGGCAGGTGACCACGCAGGTCAGCGCAGACTGAGGCCCCCCGGCCCCGCCCGACCGCCCCCCGCCACGCAATAACTCATCGGTCCAGCCTCCGCGGGACGCCGCGCCCCCGTCACCCGACACCCATCCGCCCCCCCGCCCGAGATGAGCCCACGCCCCACCCTCCCGGCACAGGGGTGCCCGGCGCACCAACCCGGTCGCCGGAGTTCCGCCCAACACCTCTCCCTCTCTGCCCGAAATGATGCCCGACACCAGTCCCACACTCTGATCACCATTATCATTGTCATCGTCATCTCCGCCCCTTCCTCTTTCCTCCTCTTCCTCGCACCCTGTGACTACTCCCATCATTCCATATCGCCACTCTCCCCTCGTCTGTCTGCAAGCCTTAAACGTATGTGTGTGTGTGTGTGTGTGTGTGTGTGAGTGTGTGAGTGTGTGTGTGTGTGTGAGTGTGTGAGTGTGTGCGCGTGTGCGTGTGTGTGCGCGTGAGTGCGCGTGAGTGCGCGTGAGTGTGAGTGTGAGTGTGAGTGTGAGTGTGAGTGTGCGTGTGCGTGTGAGTGTGCGTGCGTGTGGTGTGTGTGTGTGTGTGTGTGTGTTCGCATGTGCGAACATGCATGTGTCCCTCTCCTTGTGCTCTGAATTCCATATCGTACAGTAACCGCCACTCCCTCTCCCCGGCGTCCCTCTGGACCAGAAAAAGGATCAGGAAACCCAGCCCCCCAATCCGTTACTCATGACCCCCCACCCATTTGTACAGCAGGGTGGGGGGCACACCCCCTCACTGTGAGGAACAGTCCCTCCGCCCCCGTGTTAGTCCCTTGTGAAAACCACCGTAGATCTCTCCCAGAACAAAACCTGTTTTATACCATCAAGTTTTTTTGTAAGAATTCATAAATGTAATGTAGTTTTTTGGGGTATTGGTATATAATTCCCCCCTTCCCCCCCAAACAATTGGTTTGTCCCTTTATTTTATGATTATTATTATTATTATTACCGTTCTTATAATTGTTGTTTTGCATGTAGTTGAAACTGCCAGCATGATATGCAATAGATAGGTATAAATATTATTTTTTTGTTGTTCCTTTTTTTGTAAACAAACATTGGTTGGGTTGGTGAGAAAAAAGAAATAAAGACATAAAATGTAGCATTTCTGCTTTCGTTATTGACCGAAGTAGCGTGGGGTTTGTGTGGTCACTCTTATAAAATTCCTTCCCAGACTTTCTATGTGTGTTCCAGCCTGCAGTAAGTATGATTCCCAGTGTAATTCGCACCGCGCTTTTGGGTTAATTAGTGCCCACAGGTTATGAGTTGGCTCTCATCCATTTTCTGCTGCCGTTGCCTGTCCGACGGAATGAGAGGGGGGGTTTGCCTACCCTTCTCTGTTCGGGCTAATTGCTCCCTCAAGTGGGGCGGCACTTCCTCGAATATTAATTTTCCCACCTCTCAACACTGAAATTGGTTTTGTAGTCGTGGCTGGTGGCGCGGTAGGGGTGGGAAATTGTGCAGACGTGTCACCCGGGAAATGGATAACCCTCTTCTTTAAGAGGCGAGGAGCAGCTAGTTAATCGTTTTCTCTTCGTTAAACCTCGCACAAGCACAGCTGTTCTTAAGAGCGCTTGCGCGTATTAGATGCCGCAGCGGTAGAAATAAATCTTTGCGCACATTTCCAATGGGAGACTGGCCTGCTATTGTACTTACAACATCGCATTAGTAGATGGCGCTGTTTTCATAGTTTGTCATCAATGTAAGACGGTTGTCTTCTGAAGGCTTCTAACAATAGATTTTTTCTTTTTTAATTTTTTGAACAGGCTTTGCTGTTCCACATTATAACCTAACAAAATTTACATCACATTACGTCGTTTAGTAGACGCTCTTACCCAGAACGATTTCCAAATAAGTGCATCACAATGCTAATAGTAGTTATCGAAAAATACTACAAGTCAGTAAAAGTGCTTCCTAATAGAAAATAGGATAGACAGAGAGGAAGGTAGACTAGAGATAAAGCTTGAAGAGATGAGTTTTCAGCTTTCTCTTGAAGGCACCCAGGGAGTCTGTTGTATGAACAGCAGGAATCTCATTCCAGCAGTCTGGAGCAAGTACTGAGAAGAGGCGGGTCCAAGAGATGCTGCCCTTGTATTTCGGGACACAGAGGCGACCCGAGTTAGCAGAGCGCAGTTTTAAATTAAAACTTAAAACATGGTATCAGTGTGATTAAGAGTTGACTTTCTAAGTTTTGATTCCAAATAAAAAGGCAAGAACAGGAAAATTATCATGTCTTGAGACGCTGCATGCATACCATCAGAGAATGTCTTACATCAAGTACGCGTACTTTGGTTTTTATGATCATAAACTTGCAGCAGTCCCTGTAATCCGGTTTGCTGTTTGCAGTCTATTTCACACAAAATCAAAACAAACTAAACCAACGTGATAAGAATCAGTATTCCCAAACTTCTTTGCTTCACAATATCCGACTCTGTCTCTAGGATAAGTGGAATTCTTTGTGCATAACCACAGTTCTTAAAGGTTGATGCCGTCCACGACGTGACGCTGATGACGTTTCCATGCTGACAATAGGCAAGTATTGTTGCATAAAATTATGATCAGAATGAAAATAATTGTGGCTCACGACTTCCGACGGCCGAAGTGTCGAGTGGCGAGAACTCTTTGGTTTACATCGATTACCAATTTCGGTTTGTTACAGTAATTACTCATCTTCAAAACATGAAGAAATGCCCTTTAGGATCGGAGCACCTGTGCAAGCCTCTATAAGCCCCCAACAGTACCCAGTGTATAGTCATACAGCTCTCTAACCGCGAGATGGCGCATCATATTTACTTTTGATGAACGGAAATTTGTCTAATTGATTGTCAGGTGTTTTTACCTTTTCCTTTCATTTGAGTTTAGTTTTTAACGTACGCTTTTTTTTGCTACGCATCTGTGTTCATGGCCAGTAATGCTAAACCCAAAAGAAGTCAAACGTGTGAACCAAACATGATTAAGGGTTGCCTGGATAATTTTCCCGCAGTGTGTGTGGTGTTGGAGTTTGGTGTTGGCAAGGGTCAAGAGAAAACAATGGAGTCACGAGTTGGCCAGTCGGAGACGGCTCGGCTTTTCAGGGCTCAGACCGCATTCCTTATCCGGCCTCAATGTGAAAAAGGAGAAGTAATTGTCGTGAGCCTGCAAAAGTTTGCGAGTTTCGTTAAAGAAACGCTTTTACTTGCTCTGCTTTTCAGAGGATAAGGGGAAATTCCACAGCTCAATGCATACAATGACTTCCCCTTAATTTCCAGTTTTGAAATGAGCATTGTTGTTGTTAATGCTATTATGAACATTACATTAGCTGGTCGGCCTATACAATGAAAACATTTCTCCTGGTCATTACTGTCGTTGCTGTCGTCATTCAACTTTCTCCTGCATGTTTTTATCCGTTGATATTCTGATTATTTTGTTTGCATATTTTCTCTGATCTAGTCGGTTTTTGGAGTAGTTTCAAAGGAGGGCATCGCTGCTCCTGTCTCGCAGTTTTAGACGGTCAATTTATTCCATTTCCCTCTCACGGATGGGTGGAAAGAGTCTTATCCCAAAATCGCGAACGTGGTAATAAGCGGCAGGAAATGACAAAATACGGCCAAACGTGCAGCAGACCTATGCCTCTTTAAGACAATCCCCCTAATGGACACGTTGCCGTCTAAATCGACTTAATCGTTGAACAATTATTGTATTAATGAAGACGGACTTTTGCTCGCTTAGCCTAATAAGGGAAATGCGTGGATTGAAAGAATATTTCTGCTTAATCCAGGCATGAATAGGATTGTACAGCGGTATTTTTCTTGGCTACCGCCTCCTGTGGGATCAAGAAATCCTTTGAAATATGAATTGGTCCTGACCGCTTTGGCAAGACGGCGGAGCTTGTGATAGGGCCGCAGAGCAGAGTACCAGCACGCAAGGAAACAACGCCAGTCACAATAAGAGTTGACTTTTTGAGTTTTGTTCGACTTTCTGTGCGAGTAGTAAACGTATTCCCGCCGTTGCTGGTTGGCAAATATGAATGTGAAGTTGAATACTGTAGTTGGCAGCTGTGGAACAATCGGACCTTGGCATTATACTGCCATGAGAGTATCTTTTGTTTCCTGGGCTCTGCAGTAATATTTCCTTGCAGCCTTTTGTTTTTGTTCATGTATGGTTTCACATTTCAACATGAAAACCAAAGGTTGTGTGACGTCAACTCAAAGAATGATTCAAATCCGGTTTGATTGTACTTCACAACTAGGGACAAAGCAATCGTACTGTAGCGAAACGTTTTATACCTTAATCTGCAGTTACTTGGAATTTCCCCCAGAGTGTGACTCCCGGCACAGAAACAAAGAGGAAAGGGACAATGCTGTTTCCTCAGATCTGTGTCGAAGCACTACCCCAGAATAAGACAAAGGAACATGGGAACAACAAGAGCACACCTGGACTCCAACGGTCCTAAACCGGGGCAACGGTTCCTGGCTCAAAGACCCCGGCGACGGGCAGTGCTGTGCTCTCAGCACTCACTAGGCCTCATGATCCAGCTTCCATGCACAACCTCTCCAAAAAACGGGCTCTGAGGAGCCTTCCCCAGGGGGGCAGGCTGGGCAGCAGGACAAAACACAAAGGGGGCAATTGCAATCCACAGGGGTGCACAAAAAGTCATAAATACTATGTAGACATCGGGATATAAGGAGATAACTGGGGGTGCACTGAGGTCCGTCTAGTGGTGCAATGCACCCCTGTAGTGCCAGGGCTGCAGGGGGGGCCAGGTGAGCCTGCTCACGAATGTCTGTTTTATCCAGGCATAAAACCGCGATGTGGGGATGAGGGCGGGGCTATCTCAGCTGTGCCCCCTCCTTCCCGTGCCCCCCCCTTCCCTCCAGCCCTGCTGCTGACAGATGAACCCCAGCCTGGCGGTGCAGAGGGGCCCGGGCCAAGTATCTGACCAGAGCGACACATGCATTAGTGTACGGTATGGTGTTTATGCACTGGTATGGCTCACATAGGGTGAGTGACAGTGTGGCCTTCCCTAGATTCTCTTTGCTTTGGGACAGGCTAAAGATGCGTAGAGGGTCTCTGAATTTTTTGACATATTTTTTTCCCCTCAGTGTACATATTTGCTTTTTCCACCCCTCCCCCTTCTTTCGTTCCTCCTCTCCCCCTCCCTCTCCCCCTCTCTCACCCTCTTGGGTCTCGTGCACTGAGCTCCATGTGTTTTAAACTGGCATGGTGGAGCATGTTGGTTCACACTCTCCACTGGCAACCCAAGGTGGGGGGGTACAAAAGCTCTTTTCACTGGCAGTGAGCTGGACAGCACTGCTCAGTATGAGCCCTACCACACCCCCTCTGCCCCCCACTCCACCCCCACAATCCCCTCACTGTACACCCATTCACAGTGAGAGAAGGGGGGTGTAATCCCACAGCCATTGATTTATTTATTTATTTATTTAAGAAAACATCAGTTCTGTACATGATCTTTGGCCAAACATCCTATCTGCAGTATGGAATCCTGTTCAATCCCTTCTGTTTTCTGGAATAAAATGTATTTGTGGACAATGTGAATTTGCTCTCCACAGTACTCTTGAAATTAAAACATTACATTTCTAAAGGGGAAAAGTTTTTTTTCTCTATATACTGTTTTTCTCTTTGATCATGTTTTTGTTCTTATTTAGTCAAAGGTATGAATACCTTGCAAAGGCAATATCTATCTATCAACAGACAGATAAAAAGAGAGAGAGAATTATATTTACATGCATACATACAGTATATGCTGTATGTTATGTATGTTACAGGTGTGTTCCAGGTAAATCCAGGTAGGGGAATGAGCTGTGTTCAGTTAGCGTGGATGATCAAGGTCCATCCGGCTGGTCTCAGGTTTACCTGGCAGTTCTGGTTTCCTCTGCAGTTAGATCTCTCCCACCCAGGACCACAGAGAGTGAAAACTGTCAGGAATGAGAGGGTAAACTGTTCATGGGTGCACTGCGTGGGTGTCTGAAATGGGCTTCACAACTGTGCATAAATATTTGAACCATATTTTTGGAGCAAAATATATTAGCTGGGTAATTTCACTGGTGCCTTCTCATATAAAAAATATCATGATAAATCTCAATGGAATTTAGATTTATCATGATAAAAATAGTGGGTGTAGTGTCAAATACTGGAAATCAAAGGCAGTAATATGTGTCTCAAATGTACAGTGAATGTGTCATTGTCCACAGGCACCCCGTGCTGAAACACAGGCTCCAATAAACTAGTCTGTGTTCAGCAATGGGCAGCAGTGTGGAGTTATGGTAAGGAGCAGGGCTCGTAACCGAAAGGTTGCTGGTTTGATTCCCCGATGTGGCACTGCCGCTGGACCCTTGGGCAAGGTACTTATCCTGCAATTGCCTCAGTACAAATCTAGCTGTATAAGTGGACAAAATTGTAACATATGTAAGTCACTCTGGATAAGAGTGTCTGCTAAATGACAGTAATGTAATGTAACGCCACCCAGACTTCCTGTCACTCTCACAACACAGGTTGGACTTATAGCGGAGTTCTGGTGCACTCTTCCTCCGTAATGATTTGTGTGACTGAAATGCAAGCAGAAAGATCACGCCCTGACAGCTACGTAGGCAGCATACAGTGTATCTGCGGTTTTTGGAGAGGGGAGTTTTTCCACTTGTTCTTGATGAAGTGGGATCTAGGGGAAAGAGGAAGCACAAAACATTTGGAACACAAAGAAAGGGAGAGGAACTAAAAAAAAACAATAATAACATTGCGGTCTGGGAAAATCATTAAAGGACACGTACGTACTCCCACAAACACAGCGGAAATGAAAGGTTGGGGGTCTGACCTGCGCTAATGTGAGTCTTTTATTTACGTTCTGAAAAAAGTGTTCGAGCAGCTGTCTGATCTAGGATCAGTGTGAGCTCCGTGGGGCGTGAGTGAATGCACTGTTGAGTGAGGCGGAAGGCAGGATGTGAGGACAAAACCAGGGCAGTTGTCCATCACGCTTTGCTCCTGATTATTGCGAAAGTAACTCTATACTGAGATGGCAGAGGAAGTCTTGGGGGTGTGCGCGCGTGTGTCTGTGTACGTGCATGTGCATGTGCATATGTGCGTGTGCGTGTGTGTGCACGTGTACATGTGTGTACGTGTGTGTTTGTGTGTGTGCATGTGTGTGTATGAGAGTGTGCATATGTACCTGTTTATGTATGTAATGTTTATGTATACATGTACCTATTTGTACATGTGTATGCATGTACATGCCTGCCTGTGTGTGTCTGTGTCTGTGTGCGTGTGTTGTTTGTGTGCTTGCGTGCGTGTGTGTGTGTGCGTGCACACGTGTGTGTGTGAGAATATGATGTCCTGCATGGTGTGTGTGTGTTTGTAGTGCATCTGTGACCTTGCCCAGCTGCTGCTTGCTGTCAGGGCTCTTGCCCAAAGCTGAAAGCTGTTGTTGTTCAGCTGCATCTGTTAAGGGGTTCCACAGATTGTTTTCCCCCTTTGAAACTTTGATGTTGATCGCCCTGCCCCCGGTCCTGGGGAGCCCTTCTCCCCGCCCGTCACACCCATCACTCGTCACCTTCTCAGGGTGTCCCCTGCTGTGGGAGAGCCTCGCCGGAGCCAAAACTGGGACCTGGAGCTGTAACAGAATGATTGTTTGCTTTGGGCTGATCCTTATGCTTGGCTCGTCGTCCATTAGATATGTCCTCTCTAGTGGTTTCTGGGCACCTCTGGGCTGTTTAATGGGAGACCTTTCATGAGAGATTGAGATACAAAAAAGAACTGAGTAATGGGTTAGTCCATCTTTTTTACTGAAACTGTCCATAAATACCGGCTGAAACATTGACGGTTTGCTTTTGGCTGCACTGCCGATTGTCCAAGTCTCCTCCTGACTTTAAGAGCGTTGTGTGCGGGGATCCTGTAACGTATGAAAGGTGCCCTTGACATTGCTCATCCCGGGACCGAGGCCGGGAGACCGGGGCGATGATTCTGTTCCTGACGGTTTCACAGGTTGAATATTTCCCACGCCTCCGTCTCCTTTCAGAAACGGATGACAGGGACACTTAAAGGGGGGCTTTGCGGGGTCACGACGGCCGCCACATTCTGACACAGGGTGATGTCACCTTTGTCAGCACCGAGCACCTGCCTCTGGGCGGCCCAAAGCCACGGACTTCCTGCGCGCCCGGCATGGTCGTGACCTTTGGTGCGGCTTCCAACTGAACATGCATTTTGGCAAAATGTCAAAGAACCAATTGGTACTAATTATAGGCCTGCCATGGTGTGACTTTGTCTTGTCTCATTGAAGCTGTGTAATATTGACACCAGTGTGTGCGTTTGTGTGTGTGTGTGTGTGTGTGTGTGTGTGTGTGTGTGTGTGTGTGTGTTTACTTTCATAATCTCTTTATTCACTTCACTTCTTCCATTTAAGGCAATGGAGCGTGGCTATTACATTACAGTTATATTATACCTATCCATTTTTTATACCTATATTACACTTAACCATTGTTTCGTATTTTTATTCAAAGTAAGATTTCATTAAGTATTACTCCTGTTCACTGGGAATGTAATCATGTGTGTTTCCTTTGGATTGGTTATGGGGTTAAAGGTTTAAAGTACAGGACTGAGTTTGATATTTTGCTGCTATCATTATTAATATACTCAGGAGAAGGAGAAGGTCAAGTAGTCACAAGGAGTCAGAGTTAAGGACCAGCAGAGGTCTCCTTTTTAATGCTATGCTATAGCAAGTCAACTAATAACTATACAGTCACAAGCTGAGAAATGTAATTTCTTCAACTTTGTTTCAGTTGTGTGTTCATTATTTATTGTTGTGTGTATGCATTGAGATGTTACCTATGTTTGATCGTTTCTTTTTATGAATAACACTTAAGGCGGTAAGATGGGGTAAAGTCAAGCACAGACTGAGAGAGTTATGGGACAGCACCGGTATACAGGTAAGATATTTCGACAGGCGCCAGCTTTAAATGACATTGTTTTACGCCAATGTAGTAATTTGTCCCTGAACGCTGAAATGTAAAGACACGTAGCTGTGAGGTATCATTCCCTCAGGTTTGTTTAAGTTTATGTTGCAGTACATTCATAATGCGCGTTCTTCCAAAAGTTAAAGTGCACATTTAATCAATTGCTTACTATAAAAATGAAAACCTCACGAGTATGTTTTGTAAGGCAACAATTGGCTTCCCTGGCACTGGCCAAGAGCTTTTTGTCTCCATGGTGAACAGTCTTATAAAGCGCATAACAATGCCAAAACGTCGCCGTCCACTGAACGTAATAAACGCATACTGTATAGATGCGCATCGTGAATCTTACTAGTTTGCAATGTGCGTATCAGCACCGTGGGAACTGGGAAAACCCACCTCCTTGTATCCACTTAGAACATTTTTGAAGAGAGAGTGATTTTACGCACAGGTGGTCTGAAGCCTTTTCTGTGCCTTCATAACGTCTGGCTGCTACTCGTCGCTTTGCAAAACAACTTTGTTATGATGCTGAAATTTCGCAGTCCTTACACTCGCATAGAGGCCAGCGACCTTTAAAATGAAGTGGTTGTTCCAGAAGTGTAAAAAATAGCAAAACCTGGGACAAAAATGTAGATTTTGTGCTAAGACAAGAAGTATTCAACTGAGCAAAGGGGTTTACTTTAATAACTGGACGGACAAACGCGTCCCTAACGAATATAGATATTCCCCTCCCCTTCCCTCTCTCCTTCACTCCTCGCGTCCTCTTCGCTCGGACTCTTACGCACCGTTAAGCGATAGCGTTCTGCGGTATGCGTATGTTGGTGTATCCACGCTCTTTGACAGTCTCGGCGTCTCTTTGCTGGACCAGCTGACTTGTCAGTGGCGATCCGGGGGGTCTTTGGAATCACAGAACTTCAAAGCCTTTTTTTCTGATTCCTAACACCTCAAGGACTTCCACGCTTCTCTCTGGGAGAACCGGGTCAGCGAAACGCATCGGACAGAGAGAGGGGCAGGTCGTCCGTGGCCGGGAACTAATTAAGAAAACGTAGAAAAAGATATTTAACCAATGTGCATGAGATAGGGTTGGATTCATCTATATCGAACGAACAACTTTTTAAATGATTGCTGTGCTAGTAATGTCCATAGTATTATATCGATGGAGTTGCGGACAGATGTGTGACTTGGAAATTATTCGTTGGCAGCTATTGCCTAATTTAAAAGTTGCTTAATGTTATTACGAATAAATAGTCTACTTTACAAAACACTTTACTTGTAGTTACAATACATTTTTTCCGTATACAACCGTGTCCTCTACGGTTGTCACTGCACAAAAACGTAATGTTGAAATAACATTGTGTTTGCTGGATACTTCGTCTAGCTATAGACGCGTATACTATGCCACGTTATTATGTATGCCGTGTTTATTTTCCGTGACAAGTGACTTTGGGCTGAGGCAGATCATTGAAAACTATGGTGTCTAAAATTATTTGTAAGTCTAACGATTACTATCGGTTGCAATCAAAGACGAAGTCGCATGCTTTGATCGTTAGCCTGAATACATGAAGTATGACTTTGCATGAATCGGATAAACAACAATTCAAAGGTTAAATATTACGTGAAGGATAAAGACTGATTTTTTTTTCTCGCATAACTACTGCTTTTATTAACATTAAGAATGTTAGGGAGCCCCTCCAATAACGGCGGCATTAGAATGTTGACTCCCCCGGCTCCCAACGACGACAGACGGGTAGAGTTTGTCGCTCTCACCGCTGTGCACACGGAGAGAAGCGAGCCGTCCACCCCCGAGAGATCACATCCTTCTCACCGCACTGGGCTTCTTGGTACCCCGATACCGGTGCCGCCTGGACCCCGGGCAGCTTCCTCAACCACCAGCAAGCGTTACAGAAAGTTCCAAAATTGCCTCTACAACGTGCTGGAGAGACCAAGAGGATGGGCATTTATCTACCACGCTTTCATGTGAGTAACTGCAAATTGTATCAACATTTTGTCTTATAGGTTTGTGTGTGGAAAGATGATATTCCGTTAAGGTTTAATGGTAAGTTTATAAAACATTTATAAAAGGTCGAAAGCTGCATGCTTACGTAGTCGGTGCTCACTGATTTCGTTGCGTTACGCGTTAATGTAAAGTTGGTGAAGCGCTTTCCGACTCGGTGATAGTCGTGATTTATTCGCTTCCGTACGATACCTGCGACGTTCTCGTTTGAAACCGTGACGTTCACCTAATGAAATAAGCTCTATCGCAATGGTGTTGAAGTAATTACAGCAGCCATTAGCAAAAAACATCATCGCCGCGTGAGGTTGAATGCAAAATTACCACAATCAAAATTTGTGTTTTAGAAACGTCGCCGAGAGCAACGGGCACTTTTGGGGGAAAAAAAACTGGACACACCCGCAATTTCTCCAATTATGGAAATATAATGTCCTCTGGAAAATAAATTGCTCTTCATTTCGCGAAAATCTGTGGTGTGAAAATGTCAGTCCCATTTGTTTCAACGTGAGAAATCTGCGCCTAAAGGTGAACGGGCAAAGTTTTAAAGGGTCGACAACTGGTCATAACGGTCCTTGTTATGCGCTTTAAATCCCCCAACACGTTGCACTCGGCGTGTGCGCTTTGCTCCGTAAACATGACTTCCGAAAATCAAGAAAAACTGACAGAGTAATATTAATCTGTACATTTCGCGCATTAACGTTTATGTAACTGACGATGTGACTTTGAAGGAAGTCTGTACAACTATCAAAACAAGCGCTTTAAGATCCAAATACAGTAACTATATCTGCCTTTGCTGAATTCAGTTCTAAAGTTCTGAATACAGACCAGTGCATTGCCATGCGGTCGCTAAAATGATAACTGTTTCCAATAAAAACTTCGGGAATGAACGCAATTTCCTAAAAACGCCCTGATACGCTGCAACGTCCCCTTCAGCGTGTAGATTAATGTTGGTTTCATAACTCTCTGCCCTAAAGTCGGCATTTTCCTGAATTACCATAAATGTGTTCATGAACAGAGCGGAGCAGTGGTGGCCAACTGGACCCAAAGAAGGAAGCAGAATTGACCGCTGTAACTGTCAAACTGCCGCAGTAAAAATGTAGCGAAATGGCACATTTTTATCTTCATTTATTATGCTTACAGCTGTGAATTGTTTGTATTTTCCATCCATGTGTTCACGCGCATTTTAAATATTTTATTCTACTCTTGACTTGAGGGTGAGGTGATGGAACAACTATTTTTGCCGAACACGCGCTTCTGCTAGTTTTATGCCTCCGCGGAGACGGGGATAACCTGAAAACTCCACGCTCTAGAAAAACCCTCATCTTGGACTGCACCGTAAAAGCGTTGTACAAATTTCACAAGACCCCTAAAACGAAAAACACAGCGTTATTCCGAGTTATTATGGGTGTTTTTTCCCCTTACACTTCTGCATTCCGCTCTGAAAGACCACGTGACGCGCGGTCGGCGCTGTGTTATGTGGCATGTGGACGACAGTGACTATTAAATATAATTTGTAGTGCATTTTTGTGACAGTTTGAGTTGCAATGAAATGCAATCAAAAGTTACTTGGTAGTCGCTACCACGGGTATTGTCTCAGCTATTGAACCTCTCTTGAGTCTTGAAGCAGATTGCACTGATGTGGGATATATTATTCTAAGAGAATGCTTGGGGAAGATTCAGCCACCTGCTGCAGTTTATGGAAAGAGTGGCCTTTTGACTGTTTTCCCAACAAGGGGTTTTTGAATAACTTTAAAGTTTTGTCCATCCAAGTTAACCGTACTTGCACCTGCTTGCTCTTAGTTATACAGACTTAAGTCCTGGGCTGTAGGATTTCAATCAGAGGATGTGCAACTTTAATGTGCCACAATTTTTAACCTGTTCATGAAGTGAATTCTTTTTTTTTCCCATGATAGTGTGTCAATGTGTAGACAGGTCTCCTGTGGTTGTTTCCTTGAAAAAAAGGATCAATATATCCCGTTCCTATGAACTTTTAACACATGTCCCTAATAAGAGTGTGCAGTTAGTTCTCTCTTCACTGGAACAATGAAACACACGGTGCATCTGTGGTGCAGAAAACTTTTGTCCCCGTGTCTCGTTCCCTTCTCTTTTAAAGATCCTGCTGGTGTGTCCGGTAGATCAGAGGTCATTGTCTGTGAGATTCCCAGCTCTGATTACAGTGATGTCCCTCTGTTCCCAGTGGAAGTCATTTAAATGTAATTGTCAGGCATTAGGGGCCCTGGGAGACGCTGGCCTCTCAGAGGAAGTAACTTGTGCAGCACTGCTGCGTGCGGCCAGTCAGGGCCTCCCGTGCGAAAGCTGCAGCGCATGTGAACTTGACCTGCAGCTGTCAGGTCAGAGGTCAGAGGTCAGAACTCTTACCGCTGGCCCCACGAGGCATAGTGTGTACGGTACAGGACGTAAAGATTGTGCATCAGAACACAGGGTTATGTATTGCTGTTGAAGAGCTTTGATTGATTTTGATGATTACGGTGGATTGGTCAGAGGAAAGGTTCAGATGAATAAATGATTTGTGGATATAAACTGTCAAATTGTTAGCCCTCTAAAGTGTTTGGAATAAGGATTTTTTTGACAAGGAAATCAATCATTTTCTTCACCAGGCTTGTTTATAGATGAACACATTTACATGAAGATGGATTTTTACTATATATGCATGTATGTTTATGTGAATTAATAGATATATTAATCATATAAATAATCTGGTGGAGGGGAAATATGTGTATGTCTTCGGAATGTAATATGATGCTAACTTACTTTAATGATCTATTATATAGTTATTTAGCTAAAGGAAAGAGAAAAACACAACAAAAGCACAAAGGTCAGGAGATTGCAAAAGAAACTTGTACTCAGTAAAGAAGAAGATCTTGATTTTAGCCCACGATAAGCAGTTCCCCTTGTGCTGCTGTTAGCCTTATCTGCATCCTGAGACCGTGATTCTCATCTGTAATTGAGAAATAAGAGTGAGAGGAATTAAGGGCCTCGCTGAGTCATATGCTGTGCTGGTGTCAGTCCTGTCGAGATGCCTTTTTAGTCCGTTTTTAAAGACCCCCGAGTGTGCGCATTACAATCTTCATTTGAATCCGTGTGGAACTTATTAACGTTCGTGTGTGCAGAGTGTGAACTTGTAGAACTTGAAATTTTAGTTTGCTGTAAGAAGTCAATATATATTCAGAATTAACCTCTCAGGGAATGTGCTAATTGGGTGTAATTCAATTCAGGTTAATACCCATGTCACACAGAACACAGCAATGAGCAAAAACACTGGGCCTGTCATTTTACATTATGTTACATTATTTAGCAGATGCTCCTATTCAGAGCGACTTCCAGTGCAAAAGAAATATCTATTTTTTGTATTGTCATTCCATGGGTGGAGACACCACTACTGCAAGGAAATCTGTTACCTAGTAAACAACACAATTATTTCAACAGAAGCTCCAGCCATGATGTTTGTGCAAGTTCAAAGTATGTGAGCTTTTTTGTTGTTTGATGACATAGATGCTTTGCCCAGTCACAGCCAAATTGAGATGCATCAAGGTTCTTCAAAAATATATTTAAATGATATAACTTCAGCCTCTATTTAAATTCAGATTGGGTGGTTTCCTTCTGGATCCCAATCGTGTTTTGCCCCCTCACGCAAATGTCATCCTTGTTGATGAAGATAAAGGTAGTATTATACTCTTTGGTGGAAATAATATAATGCAATGAAATCTTTCTGTGAAAATCGTAGTGGAAATAACCCCGGATTTGGCTTTTATGCTGTTCTTTGGAAGCGAATCAAAGGCATTGGTGGCACAGTGGGCTGGGTCTGACTCATTAGTCAGGAGCTTGCAAAGACATGCCCAGTGTGCACAGCTGTTGTTACTCACTTTTCAGGGGCTGACATACTCGCGGTGGCGATGAACACCCAACCCCCAGTATTTGTTTTTCACGGCAAAATGCAAGGGGGCATTGATTCTGCAAAGCAGAATTTACTGCGCAGCTAAAAATAATATGCGCAATGTTAATTTATCTTTGCCTTTTACCATTGTTACTTTATTTTCCTTCTATAGAGGCATGACAACAAGACCAATGAGGACATGGACATCCCAAAAAAACTAGCTTCCTCAGCATCAACCTCCAACCAGTATCTTTTTAATAGATATTCCGAGTTTTTGCTCAGTGGACCAAGGTTATGTCTGTTTAATGATTATCTTTTGTGCATAGGTAGCCCCATTGTTATCTCAATGATTATTCAAAGAACAAAGGTGATAACGAGGTATTGATTAGTGGAAACTTTAGGAAATTTGGTTCAACTTAAAGGAAGGGGAGTGTGGATTTTTCTCTTCGGCATGTGACAAACACTCTTCTGTGGTTGGCTGTGGGTGTTTCACGGCATGTGTTGTCAACCATTCATGTTGCCGCAACTCTCAGGAGCAGTCTTTCTCCTCACCCTGATTGGACAGTTGATAGTCACACCCTCATGACGCCTCCCTCCCTTTTTTTTTTTTTTTTTTGCCTTGAGCTGGTTCTTGCACTAGCATATTGTGTTTTTAAAATGGCGTGTTTCCAAGGTGTACCACACTGATAACACAAGGGCTCACTGAGTTTGCCTGTTCCCTTAGGACAGTTGAAAATCAGGGCCTCAGGTCTCACAAGGCAGATTTATGACTGGTTGGTATGTCCAACCAAACAACGTCCTTGGAATTGTTTTCTTATAAAACCAAACCTCGCCTTTTAAGAAGAAGGAGAGAAATAACGTAGATATTTTCTATCCTCTGATTTAGTGGCTTGTTTGTTTATCTACGCAAAGACAAGACCTTTAAACATCTTCCTCTCCACCACCAGACTCCAGGGTTGCCGTGTGGCAGCGTAGCCTGGTTTGAGAGTCTGGATGTGAAACAGTAGGAAAGAGACACCCTGATGGATTTTGGAACCCTCTGTGTTCTGTTAAGGTGTTTGTTCCAATATTCTGTCTGATGGATGCGTCCTTTACGGAAAACGGTCGTGTGTAACCGTGTGAAATGCGGGGACGCTGACCTTTGAAGTGGAATATTTGCGTTACTCACACGCTCCTGGGGTGCGCAGCTGTGTCAGGGGTGTCGCACTGTTTGTCCGGTGGCTGCCGGTTGTTTTGAGAACAGCGGTGCCCGGGGGCCTTCCTCCGCTCCTCGGTAACAATAATAGTCCGGCAGATTATGAATTATGAACCCCGCGTAGATTTTTTCCGCTCTTTGAACGATCAAGCCGAGCCGAGGCCTTGTGTATACGTGTTCCACTGGCCTATCCAATAACTAATCCCCCATAAACACTGTGGGAGAGCGGGGAGAGCTGGCTGTCTGTGCCCGCTTCACATCACCGTGTCCCGCGCCGGACTCGGCAAGGGCTTATCGTACCCCAGTAAGGCTTAGACCGTCACTGATTTCAGCGCGGGGCATACAGATGGGGGGGTTCGTTCAGTGCCGCCCTCTCTCCTGCTTGTCGCTGAACGGAATCAAAGCTAAACTGATTGCCAGATCCTCCGTGAAGTCTCACATCTTAGTGTTTTGGCCTTTATGTTTTTCCCTTCTAACTCCATTCAGAAAAGCTGCTAGAAACCAGCTGGATAGTTTTCAAAGCCTTCTTTGAATGGTTCACTCCCCCTTTTTTTTTTTTGCAATGTCTGATCATGTACGTCATACGTTTCCATGCTGTATTTTTCTTCACCTGTTTCACGCGCTCCATGACTGCATCTAATCTCTTGGGACCATGACATAAAGCAGAGAGGCAGGTTTCCAATCAGAGAGGGAAACAGTGCCTTTTTGTTTCTTGACGACAATCAAACAATGCCTGTTGAAACTTGACAAGGCAACCCCTTGTTACTGTGCATTGGAAGTGCATACTTCATTTAAATGTCAGGTGTACATTTCAGTCCCATTTCAGTTCCACTGACTTTCTGCTGTTAGGTGCATACTCCACTTAAGTGCATAATGTCAGAGTGGTCCTGCAGACATAGATGTACCATTACATTCATTTATTGTCAATTTATTGTCATTATCTTTACATTGAGTCAGGTTTACACAAAGGGATTGCAATGCCTGTCATGCATGTGAGTCTGTGTTCCACAGGACTGTTTTCTTTAGGGTGCCCCACTGATCTGGGGTCAGTGTGTCTGTGACAGCAGCACAGGTGTGAGGACCATCCATCTGACCTGATGACAGGAGTGTATTCTGGAGGACTGAATTCTTAATGGCATCCCACTGATCTGGGGTCAGCGTGTCTGTGACAGCAGCAGGGGAGTGGGGGTCATCTCTCTGGCCTGATGGCAGGAATGCACTCTGGAGGATTGATTTCTCAAGAACATCCTACTGATCTGGGGTCAGCGGGGTGTGAGGGTCATCCCTCAGGCCTGATGACAGAAGTGTATTCTGGAGGACTGAATTCTTGAGAGCACCCTACTGATCTGGGGTCAGCATGTCTGTGAGAGCAGCAGAGGGTAGAGGTCATGCCTGTGGGCTTGTGGTCCTGGAGGAAGAGAGAGTTCTGCAGCAGGACTGTTCACTCCTGTCTTGTTTAAACAAGGCCGGCTGTCTCTTTGCTAGATCACCCTGTGTTTACAACAGAGGGAAATCCTGACAAAGAGAGAGGTCTGTCTGTGCAACACGCACACACACGCACACACACACACACACACACACACACACACACACACACACACACACACACACATTCTCATGCATACGCTCTCTCTCACACAATCACTACATCTCATACAAACACTCAGTTGCACATACACAGACTAACTCTCTAAGTCTTACTGTTCACACACACACACACACACACACACACACACACACACACACACACACACACACACACAGTCTGTCGGTGTATAGTATATACACATTCACTGTCACACATACACACGGACACACATTCATCATGTTTGCTCACACATATTCACTCTCACTCACATGCTCACTCACAGTTGAGATATGCACATTGCCTTAACAAAAACTCTCCTTATGCAACACACACACACGCACACACACAGTCTTTCTATCTCTCACTTTCTCTCTGTATCATCTGTCAGTGCATAACAAGTCATAGTTGTTCACACAGGGCAATTACCATTTGCACAATCTTCAGTATCTTCTGAGCGGTAGATAGCACAGCCTTCTGAGCGGCAGATTGCATAGCCTTGAACCAAGTTAGCATTGCTGTTGTTTATTATGATACACTGAATTTCACACCCACTCAGTCTCAAACTCCGTCTCCCACAAACCCACACACACACATACACACAAACATACACACACACACCTGCATACTCCTCTACATTTACTGTCACGCACAAACATACAAACACATAAAGACTTGCCTCTGTGTGTGCGCGTTGTGTGTGCGCGTGTGTGTGCGCGTGTGCGGTGCGTGTGTGCGTGTGCGTGCGTATGCGTGCGTGTGCGTGCTTGTGCGTGCGTGTGCGTGCGTGTGCGTGCGTGCGTGTGTGCGTGTGTGTGTGTGTTGTACAATCTCACTGTATCATCTGTGAGTATATTACAAGTCGTAGCCTCTGACACAGTACAGTGACCGTTTCCACACAATCTCCAGTATCTCCAGAGCAGCAGATAGCGCAGCCTTGAAATGCGCCGTTAGCAACGCTGTTGTTTTATTATTATTGCCGTGGTTCCTGCGCCTTTATAAACTCCGAAGAGCCTCGCCGATCCTCTCTGTTATTGTTATTGCCCATTAAGTGCGGCTCTAAGAAGCGGCGGTGTCGCGTTACCGAGGCCCGGCCATCCCCGGCTTCCCGCGGCTTACCGTCGCGTTTCGGGGAAAAGGAGGCACTGGCGTTCTCTGATGGACGAGCGAGGCCGGGGGCGAAGCAGGGCCCGGCTGTGTGTTAGTCTGTGGTGTAATAATATCCTGGGTCTCAGAGCTGCGGTCCTCTCGGTCATGGCCACCGTTACCTTCCAGCCTGTCCTGGCTGGTTCGCCTCTGCGGGCCCCAACTGAGCCGAAGCGGAGCCTGTGCAGCACCAGTCAAAAGTTTGGAAACACCTACTCGCAGATGGGTCTCTCTTTACTGTTACCATTTTCCACATTTTAGAATAAAAGTAAAGACATCAGAACTGTTAAATAACACAAATGGCATTATGCAGTGATCTTACATTTTAAATTCTTCATAGCAGGCAATTATTATTTTTTTTTTTATTAAATTTTTTTTTGGAAATAAATTCATACATAGGCATCAACTTCTTTGTCTAAGAAACAAATTTCAAGCATTTAAGCATAAGCCTTGAGATCAAAACATCTTTGAATGCATGTTTTCCATTAGATTAATCAGGTGTGTCCAAACTTTTGACTGGTACTGTAAATCAGACCCACAGTGGTGAACCAGCCGGGACAGGCGGGAAGGTAATGATAGCCATGAGAGAATCAGGCCTGCAGGAATCTACCACGTCCATCAAGGCACTAATCTTACACTGATGTGACAGCAGTGTGGTGTAGTGGTAAGGAGCAGGGCTCATAACCAAAAGGTTGCTGGTTCGAGTCACCACTAGGGCACTGCTGCTGTACCCTTGTGCGAGGTACTTAACCCAGAATTCCCTCAGTAAATATGCAGCTGTATAAATGGATCACACTGTAACTTACTGTATGTAGGTTGCTCTGGATAAGAACATCTGCTAAATGACACTAATGTAATGTGCAACAAGGCAACGGCATGCACACATTTACAATGCACACATCTGCTGTCAGTTTTGTCACATTGAAAACATCGTTGCATGAAAAGGCACCAGTCATGAGTAAGATTTACAGCACTTGAACTGAAACCAACAACAGGGCCTGTTAGTGCCCTGGTAACTGGAATGCTTGGTACTCCCCACAAGGAAAAGAGCCCTGGATAATTTTAATCTGTTTGATAAATATCGCATTTCCTTAAAGTGCTGGAAGCAGGTTCACTTCCCAGGTGGGGCACTGCCAATGCACCTGTGTGCAGGATACTTAACCTGAATTGCTGTCTTAAATTTCCTACCTGAATAAATGTGTAGAATCTTAAAGTGTAAGCTCTGAAATAAGACAAGGTGTCTGGCAGACAAATAAATAACAGTGCAGAAATGGAGCAGTGAAACAGTTTTGCAGAGCTTTGTCCAGTAGATCACTGAGTTCCCTGTACTGTAGCTGCTGTAATGAACTCATGATCGTTTACTTCAGGCTTTGCTCTGCGGGGAGGTTGATGGATGAAGGCATTGGGTTAATGTCTGATGATCGTTTAATTAGGCCTTTTTCTCTGTGGGGAAGGTGGTGACTGAAGGCAGCGTGTCAGTGTCTGCAGATCGTTTAATTAGGCCTGTGCTGTGATGGCAGCTAGAACAGATGTTTTGTTTTGCTGTTTTTTTTTTCCCCCACACGAAAGAGACTCTTGAGTGCAGTGTAGCAGAGTTCAAGAAGGCCCCTCTACAGCAATAGCATAATCACACATACAAGTCTGGTGTTATTCACACAAAAAAGGCAAGGGAGTTTCTGTTGTTTTGACTGGAGCCCTGGCAGTGAACAAGTGAAGGGTGAAGTACTGGTTTTGTTGCCCAAATCTGTGGGCAGCTGGGGAACATGGGGAGTTGTAAAAACAAAAAAAAAAACTCTTCCCAAAAATCACGCCTGAGAAATTCTTCTGCCCGCGAAGCTGAGCTGTTGCTAAGGAACATGGGCAAACTGGGACGTCCGATAACCTTTGGCTGAAATGGAGCCGGAGTCGTAAAAAAGTGTTAAAGGCCCCTAAGGCCAGTGCACACATGCGCCTTTTGTTTGTCACCTTGAAATGAAGTCCCTGTCTGTGTGTGTGTGTGTGTGTGTGTGTGTGTGTGTGTGTGTGTGTGTGTGTGTGTGTGAGAGAGAGAGAGATAGAGAGAAAACATGCCGCATGTCTGACGTTCGGCTGTACCAGGTTTGGCTGTTTGGTGTGACCTTTGACCTCCACCATCCTCACACCACATATAGAAAATCGCACGGTAATTCGACAGGCTGCTCAGCCCGGGTTGGACCCATTGCCAGTGTGGTGTAAGATGGAAAAAAACTGTCATTTGTGTACTGTTCACTACCAGAGCAGCCATCAGATAATGCTGGCGGCAGTGAGGAAAAAGCCTGCATTCTGATGACATTAAACGTGCTTTGACCCCCCCAGGCCTCTCTGCAAAAGGGCATCTTTGAGCATGCAGCATTCCAGAATGCTGTGAATAAAGCATTCCAAATGAGAATAAGGCATCAGTCTTTAGGCGGAGTTTGGACACTGTCACAGAAAGAGAGAGAGAGAGAAAGCTAAGCCCTTCCGTGAATGGACAGATGAATGGAAAGAGGCATGGAGGGACAAACTTACAGTTTAGAGGGTGCCCCAGGGTCTGGACTTTGACAGTGCAGCATAGAGTCTGAACCCAGGATAGAGAGAGACAGTTCAGAGTGGGATCTGAACCCAGGTTAGAGAGTTGGAGACAGTGCAGCAATATGGTCCGAACCCAGGTTAGAGAAAAGGGTGAGAGAGAGAGAGGGAGGGAGAAAGGGTGAGTGTGAGTTGAACTGGGAAAGGAGTGGAGGAATAGCTTGGTGGGAACAGCACATTTATGAGCTGTGGAGTGACAGAAATGAACCATGAGACGAGACTGCAGTCACTGCAACGCCATCAATCTATTAAATTATTAGCTATTAAACCGTTTCTCTACTTCTTCTCTACGCCAGATTTTATTTTTTCCTCAATTCCCTAACGTAATTCTTGTTGCTTCCCCATCAATGTTCCTTTTTTTTTCTCCAAAGAATGGAGGAACTAGTCGTTAGGAGTATGAATGCAGAATGAGGGAGACCAGGTGGGGAGCAGGTGTATCAGACTGGGTGGTAGTGAGGACAAGGTGAAGCAAATTATGGCCCTCCCAGAGAAACTTCCGTCTCGAGAGTAGTCGTAAATACAATTCTAAATAATGCATGCACACGCACACCCTCAGAAAAAAAGCACACGGGTATGCACAGAAAACGCACACATACAGAGGAGTTGCGTGTGTACGAAACTGCATCAGTGCTTGCTTTCGCTGGTCCCGTGTTTAATAATGCATTGTTTGTGCTTTTAAAGAAATGATGGTGCAATCAAAAAGCTAACAGGGGAAAACTTTCCCCCTCCCTTTTTCAATGAAGCCATCGATTTCATTTTATTCTTTTATTTATTTATTTAGTTATTTGTTTGTTCGTCTATTAATATGATGGTGGGCCTGGCTCGATAATTAGTTCTTGAAGTCTTTGAAAAAAAAAATAGATGCTTATCAGCTCTGTCAGATTGCATGAAGGGGAAATGGAGTTTTATTCACTCGCTAGTAAAATTTGAGTCAGACTCTCTCCATGCTTTCAGGCCTTCCCATGGCCCCACCTGGGCGAGCAAGCCGCCTGCCGCTGTCTCCACTGCTGTTCGATCTCGAACCCCAGCACAGACAGACAGGCCATGAGGGGAACTCCCGCTCAGCCAGAGTCAGTGTAGGGGAGAGGGTGTGAGGTGCGGGGTGGCGGGGGTGTGTGTTTTCGGGCTGAAAGAATTTCTGTATTTGCCTGACGCACGAGATTCTCCTCGTGTGTGTTAGTGGTGAAAGTGCGCCCTGGGAAATCTGGCTTTCCTAACCTTCTGCAGAACCAAACTGGCTGTCGTGCCGTGGCGGAAACGGATTCTGTTTATGCTGGACCGCTTAAACGCTCATTATTTATAGATGCCAGGAGATGCTTCTGCCCCGCTCCCAGAATTCATTGCTCCGATGGGAGATGAGAGATAGCTTCTGGGGGAGGAGAGCCTCGGCCCAGACAGAGGTTGCCTATAATGGCAGCTGATTACAGGTCCGGACAAACAGTGCGATGGAATTATAGGTGTGAGGTGAGGACAATGAGGCCAAGGTCCCCTGAGTGGAGCATGCTTGGATGGATGGCAGAGCTAAGCATCAGTTCAGCACAGTAAATAAAACAAATGCCCTCAGTGGCTTTGTGTCATTTACATTTATTCATTTGGCAGACGCTTTTATCCAAAGCGACTTACATAGGTTACAGTGTTTTTACAATGTTATCCATTTATACAACCGAATATTTATTGAAGCAATTGTGGGTTAGGTCCCCTGCCCAAGGATACAGCAGCAGTGCCCCAGGAAATTGAATCGCTAACCTTTCAGTCACGAGTCCAGCTCCTTAACCACTAAGCTACACTACCACTAAGCTACACAACACTAAATACAAATATGCTAAATATGTGCACAAATTAAAATGAGAAATACGCCAGAACAACATACAAAGTAAAGTGAACACTGCACGAATGAAGGAAAGATGAATTTAAGATTAAGGTAGGGCAGACGAGATGCAATCTGAACACCTGAACCTCATGTTAAAAACTGTAATCCGGGCCAGCAGCTTGGAGGAAGTATTATTACAAACAGGTGAAGGGGTCAAATATGGTGCACTGAGGGAAGACTGCGTTTAGTCTGTGTTGTCTCCACATGTTCATTAAAGGTCAGGGCCAGGTTTGAGTAGGGCTGACCCAGAAAAAGGGGGGGGTGGGCGATCTGTGCCCATGAAGAGATCTTCTTTATCCTCCTGTCCTGAGGGATGTTGAGGCAAAGAAATATATAAATAAATGAGACATAAACTTAAGCAAATAATGAGATTAGAGTCCACGTAATTAGATTAGATTGGAACAAAAACCAGAAGAGCTTCGAGGATTATAATGAATTTTTTTTTTACTATTATTCTGTGAATCCGTTGGGGCGGATGGCCCTTGTGATGTGTTCAGCATGCCACTGTCTACTGTGAAGCCATGTCTGACACCTCCTTGGGGGGGTCCTCAGGATCGTGACGGTGTAGAATGGCCCAACGATGCCTTTTTTTCGCGTTACAGTGGTGCTGTGTAAACCAGAGGAGTGCTGGCTCCAGAGTAGCATCCAGTGAGGTCGTCTCTCCCCTTCCACCTCCTCCCTCCCCTTCCACCTCCTCCCCGGTGTCACCTGCCCTGTGGGTGTGGCACACCTCTCCTCCTCCACCTATCACCCTCCTTTTTTCTTTACCTCCTACCCCTCACACCCCTCTCCCTCTCTCATAACTCAGCCTCTTTCTCTACCCTTCTCCTTGACCCCGTACCCCTCCCTCCCCAATCACTTTCTCCTTCCCTTCTTCTCGGACTATACTCTTAACCTGTTCCTTCTTTCCCCGTCTCCCTTTTTTGTCACTTACTTGTTCCTGTCACCCGCTCCCTCTTTCTCTCTCTCCCTCACCTGCATTGTGTGTTTTTGTCTCTGTGATGGGAACCGGCAACCCCCCCAGCTGTCTGTGTCAGACTCTCATTCTGTTGTAGGTAAGCCCCCTGTCTCACTGTCTCACTCTACAGAGCAGGTCGATACCTGCTACCAGTGGAGTGTCGGGGGAGGAGGGGACAAGAAGAGGTAGAAAGAATAAAAAAAGACAAAAGAAGAGATGAAAAGAGAGATGAGATAGAGGTAGAGAGAGAGAGAGAGAGATAAAGGAGGGGGGAGAGATGGAGAGAGGGGACAACAGGAAATGGGGAGACTTAAAGACAAACAGTAGATGGAGTGATGGATGAGAGAGAGAGAGAGAGAGAGAGAGAGAGAGAGAGACGAGGAGCTCACAGCCCTGCTTTGTCCTCCTGTGGGTCAGCGCAATATGAAGGAGACCTGTTGGGAGGTGATGTGATGTATTAATTTCCCCTTTCGGTGCAGAAATGCATCCCCAGGGATGGCCTGTCTCTCTCAGGACAGGGGCCTGAGGGGGTCGGGTTTCCAAAATAAAGGCAAACTCCGCCTCAGCAGTGTACCCTGGCCTCCCCCCCCTTCCCTGCAGCTGTCAGGGAGAGGAACACCGGCCCCTGTGCAGCCTCCATTAAGCTGAGGGTTTTACTCCGCCTCTTCAGAATGGGCCAGGGTTTGAGCCATTCTGAAATCTCCAGCCATTAGCATGGTGAATTAAACTGCTCATCCATGTGGGGAAATCAGTGAGCAACATTGCAGGACATCACCAGGTGTTTCTTTTTGTTTTTGTTCTGTCCAGGCTTGGAAATGAGAAACAGCACAAAATCAGACACTGATTGCAAAAATTCTAAAAAGATAATTTGCTGAATGAGACTGTTTGTTCTCCCTCTGTCTCGCATACATGAATACATATTTATATATTATAATATATATAAATATATATAAGCGAGTTATTTGAAGGAAGAGAAAGAGCAACACACACTGTGATTCAATTTTAAACCACTACATCATGTTTACCATGTCCATTTAAAGCACCCCGGACTGCACATCCACCTTTGAGGGCTGGAACTTCCAGGCCAGGAAAACAGTGGCTCGGGCCCCGGTGCATTGTGGGAAGGGATGGTAACAGGACCTGCCTGGGCATTCCGCACCCCCTAATCTGCACTAATCTGTGTTTACGTAATGTTATTTTAGCAGAGGCCAGCTAGGAATACTGCTCGTTTGGGTGCGAGGGCCCTGCCAGCAGTTTATTTTCGGTGCATGAGGCCATTGGATCGCACTGGAAGCGGCCTGCCTGGCCTGGCCCGGCCCGGCCCGGCCCGCCCACCCGCACAAGGGAAAGTCCTCAGAGCTCTCCCGGGGCCTCTGAGCGGAATAAACAGAACCGCACTGCCCTGTAAGGAGGACCATGAGGCAGCTGGGCACCTCAGCCGAGGGGGTCCCTACGTCCCAAAACGAGGGAGGGGACACCAGTCTGAGGCTTAAGAGGGCATCGTAGCATAGCGTTACGGAACAGGGCTTGAGGCCGAAAGGCTGCTGGTTCGATTCCCCGATGGGTCACTGCTGTTGTACCCTTACGCAAGGTACTTAACCCGCATCTGCCTCGGTGGATCACATGTAAAACTGTAACCTATGTGAGCCTCTCTGGATATTGTCTGCAGAATGACACTAATGTAATGTAATGAGGGCACGGCTTTACATGTGTACTTTGATGTTAGTGGCTCTGTGGGAAACTTACAAAGGAAAAAAAAAAGGAAAAGTCCATCAGTGTAAAGCAGCAGGATGGAAAAGGTGGTCAGGGCAGTCACACGGGTGATGTGCCGTGCAGACATTGTGTCTGTCCCGTTTAATTTCGCTCTGAACGTTCGGAGAGGCCAGACGTGGAGGTGGGCAGGGAGGAGGAGGGAGAGGAGAGAGGGTGGAGGTGTCGTCAAAACCGCGCTGGTGACGGCATCCGCCGGCCCGGCCTTGCCGAGAAATGCACTCAGCTCTTTGCAGATGAAAGAGGGCTTTCAAATGTCAACCTGTTAAAAGTGGAGTTTGGAGAAAGGGAGCACTGTACTTGCGTTTATATGCGAGTTTATACAAGCGAGGCAGAGCTCCTCTTAAGTGAGTAAGTGCTGTCGGCTCCTGCTGAACTGACACTCTAAAGGGAGTGCGCGTGTGTGTGTGTGTGTGTGTGTGTGTGTGTGTGTGTGTGTGTGTGTCTGTGTGTGTACAGTCAAAATGTTTATTTTTGTGTATTGCTACTTGTACGCAGTGTTAGGTGCATGTGTCCTTTCAGCTCCTGAGGGTCTCCATGCTGTGATGTCAGTCCTTCAGAACCCCCAGCTGCGCACAATCTCTGACCTCACAGAAGATATGACCACGTCATCGTACAGTGCGCCGTTGTTTCTGTGCTCCATGTTAACATTAATTGTTAATGGCCTCTTGGAGGAGGCAGGATGGTCCTGTGCACATATGGCCAGCCCAGTCGCAGTCTGTGGTTTGTGAAACGAAATGGCTATTCACACGGGGTGAGTTTCACCAGAGGACGTCACAGTTTTTCCACTGAGGCTGGTAAAAATGGCTGACATCTGAAATGAAAAACTCCCACTCACACTGGCCCAAATTCACCAGGGTCCTCAGTCATTTTTAAAACCTTAACAGCTTTTTTTTTTGGCCAGAGGGTGTTTCTTTTTGGCTGGAACATGGACACACACACACACACACACACACACTACCATTCTGTCAGCCAACCACCATGTAAGAAGGCCGTTGGTTTTTCATATCATTGAACAACCATAAGCAAATATCAAATTACATACTAATAGTACTTTTATCTTATTTTGATTGTCTGCATTTTTACTGCAGTATTGCATTTAATGACCACAGTACACACTGCAGATGCCAATGCCAAACATAGTAAATAATATAACATTACATGACAGTAAGCTGTTTAGTCATAACCAAATAATAGTAATAGCAATAGCAGAGTGCAAAACTGAAGCGCAGTCATATCATTTATATTCAGCTTCTTCACAGACAAAAAGACAAACAGGTACAATCACATCACCTCTGTTCCACCTACCAATGGTGGAGCTAGTAGTAATATTTGTCTAGCAGCTCTACTCCAGACAATAGGCACAATTGGACTTGTTTGTCTGCCTCCTATGAAATGATCAGTCCCACATAGCTGTATCCATCTTCTTTCTGTGATCTTCTGCATTTGAGCTAAAGCTATGGAACTGCTCAAAGCTCAGAGATGTTTGTTTTCACTGCTCCAGTATTAGCAGAGGAAGCCAAAAAAAGTGGTGTCACTTGTTGTGTTTCGCAATAATAAGAACCCCCTTGGTAAACAAAATGACAAAAGTTTCTGACTCACACAAGATTAAAATCATGGGTGTCAGTCACTGTAACAGATGTCCCTCCAGCTCGGCCTCCTGCATGTACTCGCTGTGTCAGTAAACCCGTAGTTTGGTTGTGTTCGTTTTCCAGTAAACTGTGTCATCCTTAGGGACTGCTATTCTGGGCTGGGCCCGCTGGTTTATCTTTGCCCAATTTCCAGGCGGGTGTGACGATATTTCTGTGCCCTTGGTGTACTTGTACAGCAAAAGGGCCTCATGAGGCTCAGGGAGAGACAAAAAAAAAAGTAAAAGGGGACTCTAAAAGGGCCAGACACCACAGTTAGGCTGTCACCACTCCATAGATCTGCTGTCAGATTGCTTTTCGAGCGAATCGCAGGCCTGCATACTGAGCCTAATGCTCTGTAGGACGGTGTCTGCTGTAAATCGTGTTTGGGCTGTCAGAAGAAGCAGCCGAGTAATTCTGCCAGTCTGCGTGAGCGAGCGAGGGAGTGAGTGAGTGAGTGAGTGACCGTGCGCACAAACGGTTCCCGGCAACAGTGGCCAGCGGAGGAATGCGTGCGCCCCTCGAAATGGGCCGAGGGGGTCAGGGAAGCCCCTGCCCTCCTCTCTCCCCTTAATCGGGGAGGTCCCAAGCTAGCCAGAGACCCTCTGCCTCCCCCTGCTCTCCCTCAAGCCGACCCCCGCGTCTAAGTTCCAGCTTAAGTGTTGTTAAGACCGTTTTAATTTATAATGGCAGGTTCTATAAACATGTGGGGAAGCCTCACCATGGCGACAGGGCTAAAACAAATTCATAATATAGCGCAAGTATTTATAACTCCCAGCCTGCCTAGCGCTGCACTGTTTGGGCCCTCGTCTGGGTGTGTGTGTGTGTGTGTGTGTGTGTGTGTGTGTGTGTGTGTGTGTGTGTGTGTGTCTGTGTCTGTGTCTGTGTCTGCGTGGTCACATGTTACTGTACTTTACGTAATGTAGCCACAGTACAGTACAGCACTTGAGTGATATAACTTTGGTACTTTGGTCAAGTGATCATAGGGCTTAATTTGTTTTTACCTTCTCCCCTCCAATCCCCCTCACCCCCTCCTGACTTACACTCAACTTTTCTCCATTTTTTAGCTTCCCCCTTCCCTCTCTCTTCGCCCATGCACCTTTCTCTTTCTCCCACCCCATCCCTCGTTCCACAGTAAGTCCCTCCTAACTGGTTCCATTCTGAAGCAGTGCAAAGAAAAATACCCCCCTTGAGGTCAGTCCAAGCTACCTTTAAATACAGCAAGATCTGCTGTTTTCACTCCCACTTCCTCTGTCTAACCACTGCTGTGTGTCTCCTCATGCTTCTTACAGCAGAAGTCACGTCTCTTTTGGCAGTTTTTGTTCTTTTATTTCTCACGTGCGCACTAAATTCACCAGTAATGGTCTTAGGTTCTCAGGTGCACTCCCTCACTCACTCACCCTCCCCAAAGGAAGCTATACATTAGCATCCCGTCGCATTAATTATTTGTGAGGAGACGCCCGTATCCGTGGTAATTCTCCACCGTTCAGATTTTTTTTTTATCTTCGTGGAGACCTGTTTATGCAGATGTATGTCTCACCCTTGCATCAGCGGTGTCCAGTCTTGGGGGCTCAGGTACAGAGAGAGAGCAGCTCTCGGAGTGTGGAGATAAAAGCTTCCTGATGATTTCTCCCGCTGCTCAGCCCGGCATTATCAGCTAACAGGAGGGATCTTCCCAGGCTCCCAGCATGCAGCCGTGTCAGCGAGTGTGTGGTGAAACTTAACAGACATGCTACTTGCCTACCGCTTTCCCTCTGTCCCTCCTGTCCTTTACTCTGTGTCCCTCTATCTGTGTCTCTCTTTCTGTCCTCCTCTCTGTGTTCCTCTCTCTGTCCTTCGTTCTGTCCTTTCCTGTATGTTTCCTCTCTCTCTCTCTCTCTCTCTCTCTCTCTCTCTCTCTCTCTCTCTCTCTCTCTGCCTCACTTGTAAGTCACTTTGGATAAAATCATCTGCCAAACAAATAAATGCAAATGCAATGTAAATGTCTCTGGCTTTCTTTCTGTCTTTCTCTGTCTGTCTTCCTCTCTCTGTCTTTCTCTCTTTCTCTGTCTTGCTTTGTCTGTCCCTTCCTCTGTTTTCTTCTCTCTTCTCCCTCTATCTGTGTCCTCCTGTCTTCCCCTGTCTGTCTCATTCTCTGTCTCTGTCTCTTTCTGTCTTGAATCCATTATGTGGAGTCAGCCCTGACAAACACCCCCACCCTCTTCTCTCTGTCCTTGGTGATGTAGTGCTGTTTTCTTTCCCTCTCTCCATACTCTCTCTCCTCTTTGGCAGGGGCCTTATCCCTTTAAATTCTGACCACATGTTAATCTCTGAATTATCATTTGAAATGTGAGGGTATGGTGCTGGAAATCTCCTTTAAACCAGACCTTTCTGGCTTAGACTCGTGCCTCAGAGCTCGTGACGGACGTCCACTTTGCTAGCTTGCAGCACTGGACAGCGGAGACTGTTATTTGTCACGGTGTTCTGTTTTCTTACTTCTGCTTCTGTCCCTCCTCTTTTTTCCCCTTTCCCCTTCCACCTGTTTTCCTTTGTTTCCTCTCTCATGCTCTGTTTTCTCTTCCCTTTCTCCTTTTTCTCTCTGATTTCCCAGCCCCCATCAGAGATAAATGCCAGCACCCAGTGCTCATTAATAGATCTGAACCCTTATCTATAGGCCAATTATTAGTTCAGCTTATTGTCATCCTTAGCAGATGCCCCCAATATGGGATGACTCTAAATGTTTAACACCTTGGGAAAACCCATTTATATACTGCTGCCTTTTAGTGGAACAAGAGCTAAGGTTAGGGGTTCATGTAGTGTGCCAAAGCTGGGATTTGAACCTGCTGGCCCTGCCTACTACTCTACAGTTGCTGAGCTGTAACCTGGCCAGATAGAAAGAGGTGGTGGGGGGGCAGAGGGAGAGAGAGAGGGGGAGAAGGAGAGAGACTGAGGCAGAGGAAGAAGGAGAGGAAAGAGAGAGGAAGATGGAGAGACTGAGGGAGAGAGAGAAGGAGAGGAAAGAGAGAGGAAGATGGAGAGACTGAGGGAGAGAGAGAAGGAGAGGAAAGAGAGAAGAAGATGGAGAGACTGAGGGAGAGAGAAGGAGAGTGATTGAGGCAGAGGGAGAAGGAGAGAGATTGAAGAAGAGGGAGAAGGACAGGGAAGAGAGGAAGATAGAGAGACTGAGGGAGAGAGAGAGATGGAGAGCAGGTTGAGGGGACAAGAGAGAGAAGGAGAGACTGAGAAAGAGGGAAAAGGAGAGAGACTGAGGGAGAGGGAAGACAGACAGAGAAGAAGGAGAAACTGAGGGAGAGGGAGAAGGAGAGAGATTGAGCGAGAAGGAGAGAGACTGAGAGAGAGGGAGTGAGAAGGAGAGAGACTGAGGGAGAGGGAGAAAGTGAAAGGGATGAATAATTCAGCAGAGTATTATCTGCACTCTCAACCTTGCAGTCCCTCAACGGCCCGGCTCTTAATTGGCTCTAATGAAGTAAAGAGAGGGGCACGGGGCGGATGAGAGCCTCCAAGTGGGCCCTCTCTGTACTGGCAAAGTGTCCGAATGCCAGGGGGAGGGGGAGAGGGAGGGAGGGCACGCTCTCCTGACTCCCTGCTACCACGTCCCAAACTTTCCAGAGGGAGCGCTGAAGGCTAGTACAGCCCTCAGTCTGAGTGCTGAACCCCTGGGTCCATTCTGCCAGGCTGTCTTCAGGTGCTTTTGGGCCATTTTCCTTCTCATATTGATTTGTGTAGATTCAGCTGGTGTTGCCTGCGCACAGGATCTGGGTGAATGGCAGTGCGGTTCTCCTTGCCCACTGCAGCCTGGCAGTAAAACCCATCGGATGGGATGATGCGGTGCGGAAGGAGTGAGGTCCTGCATTCTGTCTCAGTGCACTCGGACCTGTCGACAGGCGGGGGGGGTTTGTTACACGGTGTAGTCCTTCAGGCCGGCCCAGCCAGGGTTTGATGTTCGAGGTCGCGGATAAAGAAATTAGCCACACCATCTGCCAATAAGGACCCCGGTGATAGCATTAGTGGCGATTAGTACCGTGCGATAGCGGCGATCGCCACCGGCTCCTCGAACCCTCCTCTCCCGCGTACTCTCTTCGCCGTTGCTATGTCCGCACGTCACCGTCACGCCGACCGGGGTATCATCAAAGAGGAGCCCTCCCACCTGGGGGTCGGGAGGTCACCGCCACGGCAACCTGAGTACGGCAACACAAACGGCAGGGGAGCTGCGGCAGCAGCTCACTGTAAATTGTCTTTAGCGTGGAGAGGAGCAGTGTTTGGGCTATCTGACACGGAGTGTGCGTGTGCCGTCAGGAATGCAGCTGGGACCCGGCCTATGCATCCTGCCTAAACTAAATACAGCTGTATTAAGGCCCACGTAGCAGCTTCCCTAGAAGCATGGTTCTTGTTGTGCTGCCTGTAGGGGGTTCTCAGTAGCGTATAGTCATAATGTGTGCTATAACTGCATCCGTCAAGACAAAATACCTCACCATTTACGACGAACAGAAAGGGATCTCCAGTGTAATGGGTAGCCACCCTTGCAATTTATTGGGGACTATGTTGGAATTAATGAAGAAGTGACGGCTGAATAATATATTCTCTGAAGTCTTTAGTTAACTGCAGAACCTGAGCTTGCTGTAGCGAATCCTGTTTGGTGGTTGCATAAACTGCTCACATAGTAATAATAAGAACAGTGAATATCACTGTGGGTAATTATTACAGAGGTAATGTATCATAAGGAAGCAGTCTCTGTTCTGTGTCATGTGACCTACAGCCACAATATTCTATCATATAAAACTGGTACAATAAATTTAAATTGTACAGCTTCCAATCAGACAATTTAGATTTCAAATTTCAAAAGGATAACATTTGAGTAGTAAGTTAACATCAGACGTTTTAATGAATAACATTTGGAATGGCATTTACAGGAGTGTTGTTCTTCAAAGTTAGTGCATTCTTAGCCATGGATCAGGACAAGATGAGGGGTAGGTGCCATGTGTAAAATCAGTAATAATCAGCCAAAGGGGTCAAATTCACTGGGTCATTGCAGCCATGTTTGGTGACATACAGCCATGGAATTCCAGGAGCAGTTTTCATATGTACTAAAGTAGTGACATGTTTACCAAATATCATGACTAGAAAACCATTGTTATAATGTTTGACCTAATTTGCATATTATTTATATAGGATATGAGGTGAATAGTTTATAGTTGCTAGTAGCCATTTGCTGAATACAGAAACACTCCTGTGATAACTTCTAAAGAAACACATCCAAATTACAAATAAGTGAAATGCTTGTCATTACTTCAAACAGACTTGAAGGAGGTCTTTAAATATGTAAAACATCCAAAATGGCAGGAAATCCAACATAAGTGTAAAGTTCAAACATTTTCCTTCTGACTCAAGAAGAATGTGCCCACATTCATGACTCTATGCCGATAAATATTTAGAATGTTTTGAAGAAAGTCCAAAAATGGCTAAATCCAATATGGCGGCAGCAACATGTGACCGACCGCCACAAAAATTTGACGTGATGACACTTTCTGTGCATTGCTACGTTCCTGTAAAGATTGAGCAATTTTCTGTTTTCTGCCGCAGAACGTAAACCTGCCAGTCGCCGTGGTGGTTTTGTCGACGTTGTGAGCTCTCTGCTCCCCTGCTTGCTTCGTCAGCCTTCGTCTCGGTTCTCTCGTCCTCGGCTGTGCGTTTTAAAGGTCTCCGTACTCGCTGTCAATAGTGATCTTGCAAGAGTGGTCAACAGTTAAATTGCTGGTTTTGGAAAATTGTTGACGTGAAGTTATTTACGATTTATCGCGTGCTTTTGTCAGCGCAAATGTCCCATTAACAATTCAGCAATTCACCTTCTTAAATGAACGTGTCACCAATTATGAAAGCCAGCCCTCCCTTGCAATATATAGTCCCGTAATTGTGTTTGTTGTAGGCTACACTTGCTGTGCTGATTATCCATTTTAAACGCATAACAGCCTGTTTTGTCCTCTTGGTTTGAACAGAAATACAGCACTATTTGCATTGGATGATAGTTATGAACATGAAAAATGGTGAAATTGACCAGCGGGGAAAAGTAAGTGGGCTTACAGATACTGTACATTGTGTTTTCAGTGTATATTTTTTGTATGTGGCGAAACAACATAAATTATTATTCAATCAGCACTGTATAGATGGAGGACAATTATACACGTGCAAAAAAAAAAGAAAAAAAAAAAGACTTAGAAAAAACTTGTGACTCTAGTTAATGAGACACCATGAGCCCAAATCAATGCTATACTGGGTGTGCGGATAACTACCATAGTCCTATACAAGCCTGTGAAATATGGTTAGTTTCTCCAAAGTGGTGGAAAAGGAAGAAAGATAAAAATGTGAACAACAGCAATTGCATGCCTGTGTGCCTCCGGTGCTTGTCCCCAGGGTTGTTATGATGGCGTGTGTGACAGAGTCTGGTGCCCCTCCCCTCCTCGGGTTTTCAGAGCTGATGTGCTGACCACCTAGCTCGTGAGTGACCTCACCTCTTTCTCACACCCTCGACTTCAAAAAACCAGCAAAATCCATTCACGCGAGAGGCAGAAGGTTAAACCCACGCTGTGTAGTTTTTTTTTTCTTTTTTCAAACTGACGTCGAGATCTAGGTAATCTCCTGATACGGCAATGAAGATTCTCATTATATTAATTGGATTATTTCTTTCAACTTCACACTTTGACAGTAATTTAATTAGATCTACCAGGACGTCAGAATAGCTTCAAGTGCTTTCTCTTATTACTGTCTAATATTGTGTAAAGTATTGTTATTTCACCGGCAGAGACTGAACCTGTGTCAGGTGAAAACACGTGGGCTATGACACCCTGTTCTGCCGGGCTGTAATGCATCACTTCACGACAACTATTCTGCTGTAATTCAAGGTTGCGTGGGCCCTTTCTGAGAGGTAATTAAACCGATGAACAATGGGACCAAATGCACGTCATCCCCAGAGAGTCTGGTTGATTGTGTACTGCAATCTCGGGTTTGTTTCGTAAACTCGAAAAATACGGCTGAGACGAAAATTATGTGTAGCCGCGCGCGCACACACACGAAATTAATAGGATTTGAATTGGAATGCAATTTTAATGACCTCCCACCAACATACACACACACACCCCGCAAGGTGGTTTCCAAAACCCTGCACGAAGGCGTTTTTTCCGACACAGCGACTCAACGTTTCCCGCTTTAGCAGTGCCTGAGTACGGGTGTTTGATTTTGCTGCCGTCTGGAGTTTTTTTTTAAATTATTTTTAAAGCGTGAAGTTACCAGTGCGATGAGCGGTGAAATGTCACCGTGGAAAGACGGGGTGCGCTCGGAAGTCCGTGGGCGACGCCGCGCCGAGAGCCGCGCAGCGCAGACCTGCGCTAATTGCCCCCGCGCGGGGAGAATATTGTCTGCGTGTGTAAATGTCACGCCTCTCAGCACCTCCTTTCCGCTCCTAATTAGCATCTTTTAGAGCTGCTTTACCGGAGTTTCCACCGAAGCCAGCTCAGCGACTATTCAGAAGACAATGCTTTTCCCACAAAGGGACGTGATTGTGTGGATCCCGCTGACCTTTTCCAAGCTCGCGCGTGTGGATGTTGGTCCCAAGTAAACGAATGTTAAAAAAATTAACACTTTCACCCACTGACACACCCACCCACCTCTGTGTCAACTATCCATGTTCATACACTTTCCTTAAATGGATTTTATATGCCCCCAGACCTGCTCTTAAGCTGATATTACAGATTGACGTCACCATAGTAATAACGTGCACAGCACACGTGGAGTGCTTTAATAACACTACAATGCAGCATCAGTATAAGTGTGCATTTATGACGTTCCCTGCATTTGCTAAGAAAAAAAAATATATATGTAAGTGAAGTACTAATGATAGGCCTACCACAAATTGGGCATAGTGTCTACACATCAGAGGCTGTTGGTCCACAGGGGTAATTTGTAACCTATTCCACACAGCCCACGGTGGGCACTGACGTGCATTAATGTGGTCTCTATCACCACAGCTTCACACAGAAAGCAATTACCGATTGATTCCAAGACCCCTCTACGACATCTTCCTCAATTATCTCCAATTAATTCTCTCTAATCCAATCAGATCTAATGCTCTTTCTTCTAAGCCAATTACACATTAATAGTCAAAGCATAAAGCGGTGGAGAGGGGGGCGAAACAGCCTGTCAGCAGTGAAGGCTGGTTGCTGTTTGTGTTGCCTGAAGGCCTTTTGTGTTTGTTACACTGATTTTCTAAAATAGTAACTGATACAAAATGTGCTGTAAGCATGCAAAATGCTCTCACTCTTAACAGCACTGAACTGAGCAGCAGACGGACAGGGAGCAGCGGACATTTCATGACCCATGATTTCAGCAAGGCGGGCTACATGAACACAGGACTAGAGATGAAATATTCCCTTTTAAAAGTTCTCGTGGGACTCGTGGGGTTTGAATTCAAGCTACGTATAAGGCCCTGTCTAAAGCGACTTCAATATGAGCGCTATTCTGAAGTAAGGAATTTGGAGACACAACGCCAAGTTATGCATCATAAATCACCATGTTTTCAGAGTTAATCTGAAAAATGATCTTTGTGGGTAATGTAATGATCTTACTGAAATATATAGTGAAACAGCTATCTAGAGTGTTTGGTTAATGCAGTGTGGTGTGCCAAGACTACAGTTCAGTTCAAAGTAGCCAAACTTTGACTCATAAAGTGTATGTATACTGTAAGACTTAATGTGTGGCAAGTTAAAATTGTTGACGCAAACCCTGTCGATACAAACTATAAACCAACACAAATAATTTCTACCTGATTCTCGCGGGATCTCATGCTGTAAGTGGCACTTTGTGCAAACAGGCTCAAAAGCACAAAGCAAGCAGTTGAGACTGAAACCAGGAACACGCCAGCACTTTGGCGGAGAAAAATGAATAATAACACACATGACAAAATGTCAACTTTGAGTGTTCGAACAAGTGTGTAATTCTTGACTTCTGATACTATTATAATATAAAATGGATGGGGAAAAAATGTTTGGATATCCACCACAAACCGACAAGAGCAGGACCAGGCTTGTTAGTTAGGAGCTGGAGAATATCAGAAAAAGCTGTAAAATGACTCTATAATAGAGTGAAAAGGACCTCTGTCAGCAGCTGCAACACCAGTTCAATCAATCTGTCAGTCAATCTATCAATCACGTAAATGTGGCTTAGTATAGTGTAGCACCCTAAACAGAGGAAGTGTAACTTCAGAGACCATCACAGTAAAGAGATGCAAAGACATATCTAAAGCACAATTTTATTACATGATATTCTTTTAGCAGAAGCTCTTATGCAGAGCAACTTACATAGGTTACAATTTTTACGTTATCCATTTATACAGATGGAAATTTTACTGAGGCGGTTGTGGGTTAAGTACCTTGTCCAAAGGAACAAGCAGAGGTGCCCCTGCGGGGAATCAAACCAGCAACCCTCTGGGTACAAGCTCTGCTCCTTACCACTACGTTACACTACTCCACCACACTTGGAAAGATATGGAGATAAAGTAAGGGCACAATCACACAGTGGCAAGGACAAACAAGTGACAGAATGACAGCATTAAAAACAGGATATACAGGGGATAAACATGTATGTATGTAGATGTATCACTTTACCTTTAAAAATAATTTATCAATGTTGTTACAAAAGGCTCCCTTCATCAAGGGTCAAGTCCAGTCTGGTCTGGTCCAGTTTGGGTCAGCCGGATGCAAGTTAACTTAGATCCAGTTTGCAGTGGAACAGGTAAACGCGGGTCATACAGTTGAGGTAGATGTAAGAATGTCTTATTCCTCCTAGGACCACTTGGGCAGCATTGTAGCATAGAGATAAGGAGCAGGGCTTGTAAGCAAAAGGTTCCTGGTTCCATTGCCTACTGGGGCACTGCTGCCCTACCCTTGGGCAAGGTGCTTAACCCAGAACTACCTCAGTGAAATATCCAGTTGCATAAATGGATGACGTGTAAAAACTGTAACCTGTGTTAAGTCGCTCTGTCTCAGAGCGTCTGCTAAATGCTAGTAATGTAATGTAACTTCCTGTGAGCATGCCGGTGGTTTTCTCCTGTATTTTAAGATAAAGGTCAGCACTAATGGTCCCTTTGAACCTATTGATTTGTGTTCTCCCTTTCCCATATTCTCTAATTATTTTTTCTCCATTTGCATTTGGTCAAATCCATGTTCACAGGGAGTGGGACGGCCTGTGTGTGGTGACCCCTCCTCCCGGCTATTGTGGATGATTGATGGTCAGACGCCTCCCAGGTTTTAGTCTGCTGGAGTAGTGTGCCAGTGCATGACAAATTCCAGCACCTGCAGTGTATTAATTTAATGGAGAGAAGAGTCTTTGTTTAAAATATTTCACCTTCAGGCAGACATGGGCGATTCAGTGACTGTTGTGGGTCTTAGCATGCGAACGGTTGAGAAGATGCAGAATGGATGTTCAGGAATCTTTCCTAGAGTTAATGTGTGTGTGGGGGTGTGTGTGTGCGTGCATGCACATGTTTGCATGTGTCAGTCTGTTCAGCCTATTGTAAGGGCCTCCTTCTGGGTCTATGTCAGTGTGCTGACATGAAAAAAATCATTTAAAAGTCCCATTCACCCTTGAAGGCATATGGGTGAGAAAGTTGAGCTAAGCTTTTTGGGTAAGGGAGGAACTTCAGTCTTACTTCTCCATTAATCAGAGAAACTGCCCTGAGACTCCCATGAAAGGTTGTGGGTTGGTGCCCCATTCTTAAGGGTTGCAAGTTCAAATTACAGGCATCACGGTGCGCCCGGCAGCAGAGGAACTTAAACTCCTCCTGCCGTGCTCTGTAATGGGCGATGCGTAAGAGCAGAAAAAGAGCACCTTGCCCTGGATTTAGACATTTGATTTCCAAACGCAATGGCCTAAACCTGGCGCAGGATTTCAACTCTCATATGTTGCCTCACCCACCTGTAGAGAATTAGCAGATTTGCGCATGTGCTCATCAACAGGACAACGTTACCAGATGCTGTCGTTGTGTTCAGGTGATATCCGGAAGTCAAATTAGTGTAAAAGCTTCCATCTGGCAGGTAAGTGGTGTGTTGCTATGTTCAGTCTTAGACTGGTAGCTTCCTCAAGGGCCTGAAGGTACACTAGATCCAGCTGTTTTCCAGCCCAGGCTTTTGCAGATGTTAAAGGGAGATGAATGTTGTTGTGCAAGCTATTTTTGTGATAATAACAGTTGCATGGAAGGGATATAGAGGAAATTCTAGTAACCCTTTCTATGAGCGCATGTCCAAACACACACCGTTGAGGAGAAAGCTGAGTTCAGTGTAGATCCAAGCTTTCCACTGTGTGAATGGTGAGTCAGGGCTGGTGTGCATTCTGAGAGCTTTTTTTTTCCAGGATGGTTACAAAAGCCCCCAAATCGCACCGTTGGCGGCTTTCCGCTGTGAAAAAGCACTTCTTATTCGTTCGCTGTTTATTTTCTGCCCTCCCTTGAAAAGTTTGTGGTCCCCAAAGACTTCCGTCAACGGGGATTAACAAGGCAGTAATGCTGCACTGTACCTACGCAATTTGCTGTCAGTCGCTATTTAGGGACATGCACGCTATTTATATCTCTCATTCTGCTGTTACCACCTTCCTTTTCTAAAGGCTGACACTTTCCCTGCTGTTGTGTTCTGGCATCCCATCAGCCCCCTCTCCTGAATCACTCCACTTCCCATCAGCCCCTTCGCCTGAATTACTCCACTTCCCATCAGCACCCTCTCCTGAATTACTCCACTTCCCATCAGCACCCTCTCCTGAATTACTCCACTTCCCATCAGCACCCTCTCCCCAACCATACTCCTTCCCATCATCACATTACGTTACATTATTGTCATTTAGCAAATGCTCTTATCCAGACTGACGTACATAGGTTGTAGTTTTACCCATTTATACTGCTGGATATTTACTGAGGCACTTGTGGGTTAAGTACCTTGCCCAGGGGTACAACATGCCCTGTGCCTTACCACTATTCTGCCACCCATCAACCCACATCTCCTGAATCAATCCCCATTCCATGAGCCTCCTCTCCTGAACCATTCCCCTTCCCATGAGCCTCCTCTCCTGAACCACTCCCCTTCCCATGAGCCCCCTCTCCTGAACCACTCCCCTTCCCATGAGCCCCCTCTCCTGAACCACTCCCCTTCCCATGAGCCCCCTCTCCTGAACCACTCCCCTTCCTATCAGCCCCCTCTCCCACACTACACACTGTAACCCCAGTGAATGGTGTGTTGGAGCCGCGGCGCACCAGGTGGGCGGTTTTTTGCGAGGTGCGTTTGGGGTTTGGGGTGTGCGGTGATAGAGCTTTTATTCGGCAGCGTGTGGTTCCCCTCTCCCCGCTGCCGGAGGCCCTCCCTGCTGGAGCACCTGCCGTGCGTGGCGGCAGCACACCGGTCGATGCGCACGAGCGTTCGCTCACAGCGTCATCGATCAGGTCTGGCGCCACTCTCCCCAACCCTGCGCGGCCGGCACGTGCACCAGACAGGGGGGGTCCCGGGGGTGTGAAGCAGAGCGGGAGAGGTTTATATTAATCCCTCACCTGGGGCCAGCCCTTCACTCTCTCCTTGCCTCTCTCTGTCTTTCCCTGCTTCGTGATATTGTCGTTTGCTCTTCTTGTCCTCTTTCACTCACTCTCTCTCTCTTGCTTCCAGCTGTCCTCCCCTCCCACCTCCATCCCCCATTCCCCCTCCCTCTACCTGTGTGTCATCCCTGCTGTGTATCTGTTTACTTCTCCATCCGTCTTCCTCCTGATTCAATCAGACTCTTGGTCATGTGGAGACATGCAGGCTCCTTACACACAGTGCAGGTTGGTGCCCACTGGACCCATGACCAGAGGAATTATGGGTAAAAAAATAAACTCATCATCCTGGAGGAGGGTACAGTTCCTACAAAGCAAACGGAAAATGAAATTAGTATATTTAAAAAATGTACTGGCAGCCAGATACCCACACCCGGCGATCCCGGCCAACAGGAGCACAGACAGAACTGTGCCACTGTGATTTAATCAGGTGAGTTAAAAAAGCTCCTCTGTTGAATGTAGACGTTCACCAGCCTCCAGCTTCTCACTCCTCACTCCGCACTGTGTTTTTAAGCACGGTGCCAAAGACACAATGAATGTTTGCACCTCTGTGGTTTGTCAGGGGAGAATTTATATCAGGGCTTTGCTTTTTTTTTCTTTTAAAAAATGCTTTTTCTTCAGAACTCAGAAATTTGGAAAAAAACTGAATGTTGGAACATCTCTGTGTTTACGTTTCATGTCTGACTTGCCGTTGTGGCTCCATTTCTATATATATATACTTTTTTTGAGCTCCAGAAATAATTACGGCAGTAATTCACTTTACCTCAGAGCATCACACAGTCAGAAGCAGTCAACCGTTTCAAACAGTGCTGAAGCATCATTAGTGAGATTTGAAGGGCACAGCCCCCCCCACATGCAGACACCTCTGTACAACTGCTCCCTTCCGTCTTCTAGCAAGGTGTCAGCCCCCCCGATCTCACTGGCATAGTGGCACTACTGTTCTCCGTTGGCTCATTCCCAGGGCTGTGAGGTCACCATGGCAATTGCTGCCAGGAAATACTGAGTGGCAAGGCCGGGGGGGGGGGCAAAAGGGTTCAGTGAAAGGGACAAGCAGGGACCATCCTGTTCAGAACATCAACAGAAATTCAGGGAAAGGTGCTATATTTATCCCCACTGAAACCCTCTAATTATAATGTATTAATCATAATATCTATATATATAGACACATGCTATACACATACAATATATGGTATGTATCTATATAAATATATGTGTGTGTGTGTGTGTTTACTGTTCATATTGTGTTATGCATAGTATTTCTAGTGTGTGGATATGTACTATATACATATCTATAATTTACATTTTTGTTTTATTATTTATTACTTTATAATGTGCATAAATAATTATGTGATATAAAATGTAGGGGGAATTAATGGTTTGAAGTCTGTGATTCTGAAGGCTTGAAATGGTCCTCCAACACATTCCAAAAAGATTTACAGAGACAATATTCTGGAGACGGTCTGTGGGGCTCACACATGGATGGGGACACAATGTGCTTTTCTTATAAATCTTTTTTCAATTTCCTGTGACCGTCTGAACTGAAAACGCTTGGCTGTATTCAAAGTACGTTCAATGGCAGTACGCTGACTGACCATCACAGTTCTGCTTGCGGCCAGGAGAGGCCTGCTGTGAAAGTCATTGACTGCCTGCCGATCGGTTCGGCTGCAGGCGCTGTGGAATTCACAATCAGCTGATTTCCAGCTTTAAGTCCACGCCCGTTTCAACTTCACCGACCGATGCCAACAGCAGGCTAATGATACCGCTAAACTGACAAATCAGTCTATCCCCATCATAAATTTGTGTTTTTACTGTTTCATAGTTCTGATAAATGGAAAATCTATTAAGGTGCACTGTGTTATGCTTTTTTTCTTTTCCAAAAGCAAGTTACTGTTTCCAAACAGCATACAGAGATCCTCAGGTTCCACCGGCTTTGTGGTTTTGCTGCAGCATCGCAGCAATGCAAAAGTCTGCCGATTCCTGCAGTCTGCTTTACTACTTAGATGCAGTGTTTTGTACAAATTCAGGGGAAGCTGCGTTTCCACGGATGTATCCTCTTGCTTTTACACGTTAAACGTTCTGACGTGCTCCCAAAGGGATACAGGTACCCCTCCAAAGTTCAGTCTCGGGAAAGCTGAGGCATCATTCACTCAGTAGAGTAGTAATTGTTCCCTCCTGTTGTTAAACTGAAGCCCCCACGCGCTCAGCTCTGTCAGGCTGTGATATCAGTATCCTCTCTCAGACGGACTCAGTTTACAGGACGCTGGGCGATTATTAAGATATTAGCTTTGTTGGAACGGGACTAAAAATCACTGACGAGGGGGCTTTCGTTTGACCTCCAGAGACAAAAGCTGCTGATTTTGAGGTTTGGTTTTTTTTCTGCGTTGTTTTGGGTTTTATTTTAATTGACTTTTCGATGAGGGGGGCAGGGACGGGGGACTAAAATCAGCCTATCAGCTGAAATGCGACCTCTTCTACATGGACATTTCATGCTCCGATGTGTCTGTCTTTTTACCCAGTTCATCATTTTTTCTAACTATAGATTTTCATTGGGAAAAACTAAGCGTTTTTAGTGTTTTTCTTTTTTTTCTCTTTTAAATCTGGCTATTCTCCCGTTGGGATGCTGATGAATTAGTGCTGGTGTTTGCTTTCAGTGGCGGTGTTCTGTTCTGAGATCAGTTTACTCTTTATTCTGATCAATAGTGTAGAGGGAACAGATGGAGCAGGTTTGGGGGGGACATTGGGTGCTCCCACACCTGCTGATGTAGAATTTAAATATTACGATTTCTAAAAATCATTCTTAGTTTTGCACTTGGTGTAAAACAAGCGAGCGAGTGAGTGTTTGAAAGTACCCTCAGCTGAGGTAATCGAGGGAAGCTACAGTTCGGGACCTGACCTGTGGGTCATATGTTTTACATACATGTGCAGTTGTACCTTGAGGTATTAATTTAAAATCCCCCCAGTGATTGCTCAGTTGTATAAATGTATAGCAGCACTGTATGCTCTATATAGGGTTAAATAATGTAGGCCCTGAACATAAAGGTAGTCTTGCTCAAGACCCTCTCATCCCAGCTTTCTTTGATAAACAGCCACAGATGTGCAGGCGTGTGCGCGCACACACACACACACACACACACACACACACACACACACACACACACACACACACACATCAACACAGCTCCCTCTCTCCCCTGCACTACATCATCTCCTCTCTGGCCGCTGGCACACATACACACACAAAAACAGCGCTTGCACACACACTAACACAGCTCCCTCTTTCTCCTGCACTGCATCATCTCCTCTCTGGCAGAACGGGCTGTGAGTTAATTGTAACTTGTTTGTTTGTTTCTCCGTCCATGCTCAGACGTCAGGGGCAGGGCCGCGGCTTCCTGTTGATTGAGGTTTTTCAGTTGAGGTTTTCGGCGTGGGCCGGCATCTGGAGACGTGGAGCTGGTTTACCCCAGACGGGGCGTCTCCAGACGGGCGCGTTAGCGACGCGGTCGTCCGTGCGGGGCCCTGCGGTCGGCTGCGTTAACGGGCTCGCGCTCGGTGACCGCCGGCCTTCGCTGCCGGTCAGAATGCTCCCGTGTCCACGCTGTCCTGCACTCAAAGGAACCTGACCTAGAATAGACTGTTCCTTCGGGAGTCGCCCACACACATGTCTGCCTCTGTGGGTTGGTTGTATTGTTTTTGGCTTTTTTAAGAGGACACCAGTCATCCCTCACTGCTTCCTGTTGGCCTCGGCTTTGAGCTGGCCAGGAGAGTGAGGTTTCATTATAGGTGGGGCTGTCACGTCCTGTCAATCACTGATGTTGAGCCAATCAAAAGCTCTCTGTTGCCTTATGATCCATAGCGATATGGACTTTATCCTATAAGATGTAATAAAGTGCATAAAAACATTTATCATAAGGTTTTTAAATTATGTTTTTATTCTACTAAAAATTCTTCTTTGGCTTCCATTTTTTCCCAAAGTATTTTTCCAATATTTTTAAGAGTACAACAAAATGAATTAATGGTAGATTTTGCAGAGGAGGATTATTTTCAAAGGAAAATATATGTTTTTGTCATTTTCAGTGTCAGGTGATGTCAGATTCAGACGGCTATGAGCTATGAGATTTTGTAGAAATGGATAACACAGACAACATGTGTGGAGGTCTGATTGGTGTGCACTGCCATCAGATTCCCCTCTTTAATGGTGGAGAATAATGATGGAATGCTTTATTGCTCCCTCCCTCTCTCTCTCTCTTTTTCCCTCTCCCTCTCTCTCTCTCTCTCTCTCTCCCTCCCTCTCTCTCTCTCTCTCTCTCTCTCTCTCTCTCTCTCTCTCTCTCTCTCCCTCTCCCTCTCTCTCTCTCTCTCTCTCTCTCTCTCTCTCTCTCTCTCTCTCTCTCTCTCTCTCTTCACCACTCCCCCTCTCTTTCCCCTCACTCTGATCTGTTACTGTGGGTGCAGTGCTGTGACAGCATTATCCTCGTAACTGTTACTGTATCTTGACAGTTTTAATTGCCGTGAGCATTAACGATCCCCTCAGCCGAATGGAGCCGGGGGATAGTAACGTGGCAGGCAGTGTGTCGATAGGCCTGTAAAACACCAAACAGGACCGAGCTTCATTTCTCTTGCGCACCCTTGTTGTTTTTACTTTATTTATTTATTTATTTAGAAGGATCGATCTCGCGGCCACCTCGCGTGGTAAGTGTAAAATGAGATTTGAGTGACGGGGGGAGGATTAAAGATGGTGGTGCGGCCTCACCCCGTCAGTCCGCCTGTGAGGGGACTCCGCTGTGAGTCAGGCTCTCTCAGAGACCTCATTGCGTTAGCGAGAGCCAGGCGTGTGTGTTAGCTGCACCTGCTGGGCCGTGTCAGTCTGAGCATGCTCACACTGCTGAGGTGTGAGGCTTCTGCCATGTGTTTCCTCTGGCAACATCAACACCCGGAGCGGGTCACGTGACCGGAGATCCAGAGGGGGGAGGAGTAGTTTTGGAGGGGGGGTTAGGTCTGGGAGGTGACCTAACCTCCCAGGGGGTTGGGGGGAAGGGTAGGTTTTAGGGGTGGGGGGTGTGGGTAGGTTTCAGGGGTGTGTGAGGGAAGGGTAAGTTTGGGGGTGGGGGGTAGGGAGATGGGTAGATTTCAGGGGATGGGGGCAGCTCGGGGGTTGGCCGGGACGTGCGCAGCTCGTAATGGGCAGCTCATCCCCTCAATTTTCCAAATCGGCGTGCCGGACGTTCTGTCATGCGCGGCCATAGTGGGGTGATTAAGTGCATCTGTGTGTTTCGGGGAGCCTTGCCAGAAGGAATAAGGGCTGCCTTCTCTGTGCCAGCATCCGAGTGCTGTTCTCATCACTCAGTCTGGAGACCCGCTCCCCTGGCTCTTCCTCTCCCCCATGTCATTCCTTTAGCTTGGTTTTCCTTTGCGCTGTTTCCGCTGTTTTTTTTTCCCCTCCAGGTGTGTGTTGGCCGGCTCCCTTCCCTCCGTGGCCTGTGTATTTAATCTGTCTAACACATCACCGTCCAGCAGTCCCCTGTGTGTGTGCCATGCGTATTGATCCGTGTCTGTTTGTCTGTCTGTCTGTTCCAGTTTCCTGCTGGTGTTCAGCTGTCTGGTGCTGTCTGTCTTCTCCACCATCCCCGACCATCAGAAATTCGCCAACGAGGGGCTCTTCATCCTGGTAAGAGCTCAGAGCACCGGCTCTAAACCCCAGACCTCCCGGTCTTCACTCCTACCTGTTTTTTTTTTTTTTTTTTTTTTTAACGACCTTAGTCCTGCTGTTATGTGCTACTTATTTTGTTCCTCCTGTGTCAGACCCAGAGGGTGAACTCATCAGGACACAGTGAAAACTGGACTCTTAATACGCCAGTCCCTTCCCCATCCGAAGTCTGACACACCAGCTTGTTGCTGACTAATAATAGCCCCTTTCTGAGATGGTGACACACACCTCTGCTCCCTAGTTTCAGAATTTGTGTGCTGTGTCAGCCCTGAGTTATTAAATAAACAATGTGACACACTCGCTGTATATTTTCAAAAAAATTCACTGGGTGTTCCAGGCATCACATAATAGCCTCACAATCTAAATCTAACACACCAGCCCCCCCTGAAATTTTAACACGTCATCCTCTTAAAGTGTAATATGTAATATACCCCCTGTCCTCCCCAGTTCAAAGAACTAACTCTCCCAGCCTGCTGTACCCATCGCCAACCCACCAGCCCACATCTACCAAACATCCTCTCTCACAAACTTTTCAAACTGCCATTTCTCCCTTATTTCTGGGTCTATACACATATCATATATCATATATCAAATGGTAGGACAATTTGTGCAGATTCTCTCAATGCCTTCGTCTAAGAGCTGTGGTTTACGGTTTTTGAGACCTGAGCCTTTGTTCGGTCTTATCCCCTGGTATCCCCTCACACCAGATTTGACAGTTGACATTTAAATTGCTGCAATGGAGCCAATCAGAGACGGCTGGTGTAAAGTGACAGTTGATTTGAAATTTTTGTTGCTTGGCAACATTCCAAATGGCAGATTGATGTAGTACAAAGATTTATGTAGTACAAAGCAGACCCTGACCCCACTCCCCTGCCAAACTCCCAATCACCTAATCTCTCTCTCTGCACCCCCTCTCTGTCCCCAGCTGCTCCTTTGGTTAGCAAAGAGAATACCTCTCTGCCTACCTGTGACCAAATCAAACGATCACATGGTGGTGTGTGTTGGTGAGCAGGGCCTTTCGTTGGATTGGAAAGTAGCATTCTATGTCACATGTCCCATGTCCTGGGTAAATAAAACCAGCTATGATTCTCACAACATAGATTTAAAGTTGTACCACACTGTTACAGCAAAGCTTGCTGTGAGAAGGATATGAGGTAACTGAAAATAATCAGCAATGGACAGATTCTTAAACTGGACTGTGGATGTTTGTGGTATTATAATAGACCTTCATGCCACGAGGGCCGTGTTTATACCTCAGTGTTTTCTGAAAGGGTGAGTTTGTTTACAGCCATGTCTCATGTCTCTATGGGTGTGGAAGGTCGCTGCCCCCGGTGTGTGTTTGCTGTTAGTCTAAGGAGCTCTCAGGGAGTCAAAAACAGCTGAGTAAGCAGAAAGGGCGGATTCAGGTGTTGTTGAGTGTGCAGGAAATCTCGGATATGATCCACTAATCTTAACTGCCATCCCATAATTGTATACTCACTAACTGCATGCTTTCGGAGGAGGTAATGGAGGCTGGCTGTCTCTCTCCCTCCTTTAATGGTCAGACGCTGTCTATTAATGATTTCTTTAGTCTACCCTCTCCGTCTCTCTCTCTCCTAATCAGAACCCCGCCTCCTTGCTCTTGAATGTGTTTTACTGGCATGGCCATTACTACTAACTACTGATTGAGCATTGAGCTTTGCAAAATGTCAACACACACAAAAAAAAGAATGATCAACAACAAGGATAGACTTCGGTCAGAAACCAAATTCACAATCACTGGAGGGAAATGCTTCAAAGATCACCGGTGCCTAACACACTGAAAAATAGCTGGATGAAGCCCAGTGCTATAAACAGTGGGTTAAATAAAGCAGAAGAGGTTACAGTTCAGCGATATCAAAACTATCAAAACTGTAGTCTGGGTTAAAACACTATGATGCATGATATCTGCACAGAGGAGCTTACTTTGCCACAGGGTGACAACTTTCACTTAAGATTATCACTAAGTTGTTATATTGCTTACATTTGGGCTGGAGTAACGTGACAATAAAGAACAATTAATCTCAAAAGTTGTTAAGTTTTTTGTAAGTTGATTAAATAACTAAGGTACCAGTTGGGCCTGCTTATTTGTTGAGGACACTGCTGTCACTGCTGTGCTTGGTCTGAACAATGCCAGCTGAGAACAGCTGTATTGAAAGTTTGTTGTATTCCCGCCTGACGTGGAGTCGATGGGCTACAGCGTTGGCGTCAAATGTCATCACGTTTGAACCCAAAAATCTCCATTAGGCTGCAGTTGTGTGTTTTGGGGGTTGTTTTGGCACGAGGTTGTCCGTCCCCACGTCCACTCTCAATCTAATCTGTGTGCAATTGTATCTAATCGGGGTCACGCATAACACCCTGATCGTCACACTTTCCACACCCCCTCCCTCTGTTATGACAATCGGTTACAGTGTAATGTGATGCCCTCCTCCGCTGGTCACATGTGGTGATGCCCGGTGGCGATTCTATGTACAGTATTTTGCTCACTCCCTCAGCTGTTCAGTTTGGGTGCCAGAAAACGTGCTCTGTTTTCCTCAGCCTGCTTAGCCTACTGAGGCCAATACAGAAGGAATAAAAGAACATTCTTTGTGCTACTAGTTTGGCTTCATCTCTCTCAACTAGCACAGAAGTTGATCGCAGTTCACAGTTTACTGTGGTAAATACACATTCTTAAATTGATTATAGCGCTTTTTTTGGCATCACGACTATGAAAAACTTACAGATGATATCTTAAATTATCACAATGTCTAATGTTATCAGTCCAAGCCTTGTAGAGGCCCACTTCCTCTTCTGAAAAAGGCTTGAAAATGAATCAGAAATATACAAAAATATAAACATTATAATTTGGGAATGTAGTGTATCACACCATCCATATCAATGTGCAAATTTCAGTTTCAAAATAGTGTCATTCCATTGTAGTCAATGGTGTCTTCCACTCCATCCCTACTGTCTCCATACCTTTTTCTCCTTCTGTCCTGCTTATTTTCTTTCTCTGCATCCTGCAAAAATGTCAGGGACCAATATAGAGACGTGTCACAAAATCATGTACGTTATGCAACCCACAGTTGGTATGGCTGTCTAATGCCATAACTGCTGCTGTCATAAAATAATTGTCGCAGACAAACTTTTATATGTAAGATATGTCGAGTGGTTAAATGTCGTTCTGCCTCCTCCTCACTTTCACCCTCTAGAGGACCTTGATAGAATTGACACCTCCTCCCCCTGTCAGCAGGATTTCTGTCACCTTGAAGGAACTTGTTGCATTGGACTGTGTTATTATGGCCTCTCCCAGAGGTCAGATAAGATCTCCTCTTCCCCTCCCACTACCCTTGACAGGAGATTGACGTTGTTTTAATGTACTTGCCTGATTGCTCCTGCCTCACTGTCGCCCTCTACAGGAGTTCGTGATGATTGTGGTGTTCGGGCTGGAGTACATAGTGAGGGTTTGGGCAGCAGGATGCTGCTGTCGATACCGAGGCTGGCAGGGCCGTCTGCGATTCGCCAGGAAGCCCTTCTGCGTTATAGGTATGAGCGTGCTGGGGATGTTCAGGTGTGCATGTGTCTGTGTGTTAGACAAGCTGTCCTTAGCTTGTTTGCACAAGACAGGTGTTCCTTAACATTAGTCTAGCTGTTTTAACAGTGGAGTCTCAGTGCATGTGTGTACCTGTTTGTTAGACTGATTTTCCTTAGTTTGCATATATATGTATTGCAGAGATTTGTGTGAGTGTGTGTGTGTGTGTGTGTGTGTGTGTGTGTGTGTGTGTGTGTGTGTGTGTGTGTGTGTGTGGGTATGTGTTTGTCTAACAGGTCGGCCTCAGTACGTGCACGTGTGTGTTTCTGAGTTACATGTTTTGGCCGTGTGCGTCGGTGCGCAGTAAGCCGTCTCTCCGTGCGCAGACTTCATCGTGTTCGTGGCGTCGGTGGCGGTGATCGCGGCCGGCACGCAGGGGAACATCTTCGCCACGTCGGCGCTGCGCAGCATGCGCTTCCTGCAGATCCTGCGCATGGTGCGCATGGACCGGCGGGGCGGCACCTGGAAGCTGCTGGGCTCCGTGGTGTACGCCCACAGCAAGGTGAGGACACGCCCCTTACACGCCCACAGCAAGGTGAGGACACGCCCCTTACACGCCCACAGCAAGGTGAGGACACGCCCCTTACACACCCACAGCAAGGTGAGGACACGCCCCTTACACGCCCACAGCAATGTAAGGACACACCCCTTACACACCCACCGAAAGGTGAGGACACGCCCCTTACACACCCATAACAAGGTGAGCCCACACTCTTCATACAGATACAGCAAGGTGAGGACACACCCTTTACACGCCCACAGCAAGGTGAGGACACACCCCTTACACACCCATAACAAGGTGAGCCCACACTCTTCATACAGATACAGCAAGGTGAGGACACACCCTTTACACGCCCACAGCAAGGTGAGGACACACCCCTTATACGCCCGCAGAAAGGTGGGGATACGCCCCTTTACACGCCCACAGAAAGGTGGGGATACGCCCCTTACACGCCCACAGCAAGGTGAGGACACACCCCCTTATGCAAGCCTCATATATACCCACAGTAAGGTGAAACACTTCCTCACAAACACACACAGGTAAGCTAGGACGTGCCTTGTCCTCACCTTAATGTGTATGCGTATGTGTCCCATATATACCTACTGCAAGGTTAGGACACGCCCCTCATGCAGCCACACCACTGTGAGGACAAGCTGCACATATACACTGCAAGGTGATGCCATGGCCCATTTAGGCCAGCAGCAAGGTGAAAACATATCCATGCAAAATAGCCTTTTTTAGGTCACTGAGCCCTTTGCATACTGTGACCTGAGAGATGATGATGATGATGATGATGATGGTGATGATCATGTTCATGATGAAAGTGACGATGATGATGAAGAACATGCTGCTTTTCTCTCCTCATTCTCAGGAGCTCATCACAGCCTGGTACATCGGCTTCCTGGTCCTGATCTTTGCCTCGTTCTTAGTGTACCTGGCAGAGAAGGACAACAACACTGACTTCTCCACCTATGCCGACTCCCTCTGGTGGGGAACTGTGAGTACTGCACAGATAGACCATTTAACTGCTTGACCCTCACTGAAGGCAACTGAGGTCTTCAGTTTGTTGCTCCTTTCTAAGTCTCCAGAAGTTGAATAATTCAGTGGATCCTTCTTTATCCCTTTCTGCTACATCCGATTCATTATTCTGTGTCTGTCTCTTTCCCTCTCCAACTTCCCTTTGTGTGTGTGTGTGCGTGTGTGTGTGTGTGTGTCTGCGTTTGTGCGTGTGTGTCTTGTGTGTCGTGTGTGTGTGTGTGTGTGCGTGCGCGCATGCACGCATGCTTCACGCTTGTGTGTGCGTGTGTGTCGTGTGTGTGTGTGTCGTGTGTGTGTCGTGTGTGTGTCGTGTGTGTGTCTTGTGTGTGTCGTGTGTGTGTGTCGTCTGTGTGCGTGCGTGTGTGTGCTGTGTGTGTGCTGTGTGTGTGCTGTGTGTGTGCTGTGTGTGTGCTGTGTGTGTGCTGTGTGTGTGCTGTGTGTGTGCTGTGTGTGTCGTGTGTGTGTCGTGTGTGTGTGTGTGTGTGTGTGTGCGTGCATGTGTGTGCTGTGTGTGCGTGTGTGTCCGTGTGTGTGTGTGTGTGCACGCACTCATATATCCGCAGATCACTCTCACCACAATCGGTTATGGGGACAAGACTCCGCGTACCTGGCTGGGGAGGCTGCTAGCTGCAGGGTTTGCTCTGCTGGGTGTGTCCTTCTTCGCCCTGCCCGCGGTGAGCCCCTCCCATTGGCTTATGCCTCCATCTCTCCTCCTGTGCTTACATTTAGCCATTTAGCAGTCTCTCTGACCTGGGGCAGCTTACAAAAGTGCATACAGAAAGGTCAGGCTAAGAGCTTTCTCTGGTGGAATCAGTGCTGGGCTCTCTGTCTCTTCCTCTCTAGGGAATCCTTGGCTCTGGCTTTGCGCTGAAAGTGCAGGAGCAGCACAGGCAGAAGCACTTTGAAAAGAGACGGACCCCAGCGGCCAATCTCATACAGGTGATGACCTCATCCACAGGGGACAGCGAAGGTACCGCTCACCCACAGAGGTCATCCAGGTTATGACCTCATCCATAGGGGACAGCGAAGGTACCGTTCACCCACAGAGGTCATCCAGGTGATGACCTCATCCATAGGGGACAGCGAAGGTACCGCTCACCCACAGAGGTCATCCAGGTGATGACCTCATCCACAGGGGACAGCGAAGGTACCGCTCACCCACAGAGGTCATCCAGGTGATGACCTCATCCATAGGGGACAGCGAAGGTACCGCTCACGTACAGAGGTCATCCAGGTTATGACCTCATCCACAGGGGACAGCTAAGGTACCGCTCACCCACAGAGGTCATCCAGGTGATGACCTCATCCACAGGGGACGGTGCTGAAACCCGCTGAGACTGCACCAGGTCAGCTCAGAGCTCAGCTCAGTCGATGCGCTGGTTTTTACTGCGAAGCGAAGTGTTCGGGAACGGACCGCAGGACACACATCACGTGGGCTGAGTTCTTAAAGGAAGGATCCAGGGACCCTGCAGCACCGCTGGTGTTAGAATAAAGAACTCAACTGAATCTTAGCAACTTAACAACACAGCAGTTTTACCAGCTGCCGGTCCCTGACATATGGGGCCTCTCAGCATGTCCTGCTCCCAGATTGTGTGTTGTGCACTTCTGTTGAAGCACTATATTTAGCTGTGCGTGCATGTGTTCGTGTGTGTGTGTGTGTGTGTGTGTGTGTGTGTGTGTGTGTGTGTGTGTGTGTGTGTCTCTGCAGGCTGCCTGGCGTCTCTACTCAACTGATGCCCAGCACTCCTATCTCACAGCTACCTGGTATTTCTACGACAGTATGCTACCATCGTTCAGGTAAGTACACCTGTGTACACCTGCGTACACCTGTGTATACCTGCATATACCTGCCCCCACATCAGCGCAGTGTGGGTCACACCTCTTGGGAATCTTGCTTTACATCATGGCGGTCAACTCTATGCATAGTCCCTGCTCATTCACACATCAATATTACATTACAGTGCATTAATGTCATTTAGCTGATGCTCTTATCCAGAGCACCTTTCACAGGTTACAGTTTTTCAACTGTATCCATTGTCTCTGCTCATTCACACGTCAGTCCATACCCTCATTTTGATGAAGCGAAGTACTTAAACACTAATGCTGTGATGGTCTCCAGTGGTCTCTAGTTTAGAAACGAATGAGATCTAAAGGTCCTGGCTGAATGCCCTTGACCTCATGAAAATCTGTTCAAATGAAGTCGATTTATTGTGAAGGCTGTCCGTGTGTATTCAGTGACCTTTGTCCTTTAATATGAGTCAAAGCAGCTGTAATCACACATCTTTCACCTGATTGATCCCTGAACTCTGACAATCATGACCGGTCACTGGCCCACAATCCTCACCAATGCATCACAGATCTGCAGTGTCCTCATGGATCAGGCGGAAGGACCACATTAAAGCAGATCACCTTTGACCGCTTTTATCCCTCGGACTTAATGAAGATGCTAATTGCAGCCTTCCAGGTTTCCATTTCAAAAATGGATGGGGATGATTCCAGAGTTATTTAAGGAAACCGGAAAATGGAGTTTTAAATAGTTCTTGCTCTGATGAGAGAAAGAAATTCACTTTTTTTCAGTCTCACACCAGGGCTTAAGATATGTGGAGACCACTGATCCATGTCATAACTCTCACTGATGTCATCACATTGTTTATGTCATGGATATGAGACATAGGCATTCCTCGTACACACATACATACACACACACACACACACACACACACACACACACACACACACACACACACACACACACAAAGGTTTCAAACCGAAGATACTCCACCACAAGGTGACCCTAGAAGACTCGTATATCAGTAACAGAACAATGCATTTTCTCAATTATCTTTTTCATTGGTTGGTTTTGTTTTCTGTTTACAATTAGTGTACACAATGTTTAACATTAATTTAACTCATTTTTGTTTGTTTAAAAAGATGGGGAGTCTGAAGTTTCCTGACAGATGCAATATTAATATTGTTGCAAACATAGGCTGAGAGTTATTGAAACTGTAAATATTCTCTAATGAAGGACAGGTATAGAGGATCATCAGCATTGGAAAGCCTCCCTGTCTTTTTAAAAACCTTTTGGATTTGGGCTTCTGTTCTGAGTTTTTTTTTTTCTTTCGTTGTGTGTGTGTTGTTTTCTTTTTTTTTTTTTTTTGTGAACGTGGGTCAGAGAACTGACGCTGCTGTTCAGTCACCTGCAGCGACAGCGTAGCGCCAAGAAGGTCCTTCACAACTCCTACCACACCCTTCTGTCCGGGCTCAAGCCCTACAGCTCCCCCTACCTGTCGGGGGACAGGTATGCAATTGCCACAGTCTGTGCCATGCACCCAGGGCTTACAAGTACGTGTATTCACACACACACACACACACACACACAGCTCACACTCTAAGACCTGACCCGGGCCTGGGGTGGGTTCAGTAAGCAGGGCACTGCAGTATTATTTTAAATTTAACTGCTCTGTAGCCTAGTTCCATTTTCATCTGTGAGTGTCTCTGTCAGAGAATGTGCAAAGTCTTCCCACCATGAGCTAAATGCACTCTGTTTATCCAAGTAAATTGAACATACATTTTCATCTAATTGGTCTGATTTTCATCTTGTTTTAATATACTAATATATACTTTCACTGAAGCAATACATATGGGCTTTTCATGTGAATGAATTTGTAAATTTGCCAGTCTTTACAGACTTTAAATGTTTTTTTTTAAAAGATTAGAAAAGGTTTTGGTTAAAATTGGCTCTTGATAAAACTTTTCTCTCAGTCACTCATTATGAAACGCATGTTGAAGTGTCCTCTGCTCACATGCTGAGTGCTGATCAGTAGGACTTTGCATTCTCTCGGCTCATGGCCCCACAGTTTGGCAAACCCACACCATCACCCTTTTGCGCAAAGTGGCACTCCATGTTTAAAAGGAGCCAGCTCTGCAACACACAACACAGTGCCCAAGCCACACTGCTACAGGACGCAGCCCCCGACACGCTGTCAGGGGCTTACCCAAAGCGCCGCCGCCCCCACGACCGGTCCGCTCGGCGCAGAACACCGAACACCCGCGACCGCAGCATCCTGGCCCGCCGCTTCAGCAGGAAGTGGACGCGTGTGATCTAACAAGCTGTCAATAACCCCCTCTGTTCGCTTGGATCTAACAAGCTGTCAATAACCCCCTCTGTTCACTTGCTGTTCTCTGTTCTCTGCTTCTTGTCATGTCTCCCTGGGCCGTCGCTCGGGACAGAGTTTTCGGATGTCCCCCATCCCCCATCCCCCTTCCATGTCATCTCCCCTTCACTACCTTCATTCATCGTCTGCATTCTCTCTTTCTTGTTTCTCTCTCTCTCCCCCCGTCCTCTCTGCCATCATTCATGTTTGCAGGAGGGAGGAAGTCACCTGCAGGTTTGTTCAACAGCACTTGGGTAGATTGATTGATCTTAATTTAATTTTTTTTTTTTACCTAACCTTTGCAGTTTTGCCGTCTGGGTGAGATTATGTTCATTGAGAGGTGCATCCTTGTCTGATTTTTTTTTTCGTGTGTACGGGTATTTTATAGATCTGTTGATATGCTATATCTTTATCAAGGAGTGAGGTGAGTGGTTGATGTTTCCCAAGGAGGCATGTAAACATATTGACTGGCATCATTTTGTTGTGTTTTTTTTCTCCTAAAGGCTATCAGAAAGCTAACAGAAAAAGCTAATATATGGATCAATCTGCATTTTCAACCAGGCACATATTATATACTTCACCTTCCAAGAGGCAGAAAAGTAGGAGTCTGATACCAGCTGGTTGTAGCAGGAAGGAGACAGTCTGAGGAGTAGATGCCTTTACCACTCACTGTTCATGCATGCTGAGTGTTTACCTGGCCACAGCCCCACACACACACACACACACACACAGTCACACTCTCTCCTTCTGTTCTCCACTTCCTGCTGTCTTCTCTCATCTTGATATTGCCGTACTCATCACCTTTGTGACAGGTGTACTTTTTTCACCTTTGTTGAACCACACCTCTTACTGTCATTAGAATCATCTGTCATCTACGTCAACCACACCCCTCACCCAACCACACCCCTCATCCATCAGAGCCACTGTGTCCCAGCTTTCACCTTTTTTCCCACCTGTTCAACCTACAGTCCTGACCAGCGTTCCCACCACTCTTTCTTGACCAGAGCCCTGCCCCTCACCCGAGCCCCACTCCTCACATCCCAGGCCCCGCCCCTCACCTGCCTGAACCACGCCTCCTCACCCCCCCAAGCCCCGCCCTTCACACTGTCTCCCTGTGCCTTGTGTGTCTCCTCAGTCAGCTCATTTGTAAAAAGCGGGGTCTCTTCCGGATTCACGCTGGCCGAGTCAAGCAGAGGTATCCATGGCGATGCGCCTGTGCACTGGGCACGCCCCCAGACTGATCCTGCAACCATGATGTTTCAAAGCTCTTTGGTCCAAAAGGGATGGCAGCTACCGGTTCCCCCAGCTAGAGACACCAGAATGGACAGGCAAAAGTGATTCAGTGTGCTTTTTACTGATCAGTGGAACTTGCATATCTCTGGAAATGAAGGCGCCGTTCCTCTTGTGGACCAAAAACCTTTGAATGTCACTCTGTTGTGTGCGATATTCAAGACCCTCACAGTTCAGTTTTTGTTGCACCTCTTGCTGCCAGTTCATTACAATGAAAAAAGTTTGGTACCTGGAACGTGGTCAATGGAGTTTGAATGAAGCATTTTTGCTTGCGCCTGGCCTCTTTAGTTCTGTGTGTCACAAATAAAACATGACATCATCATTAAAGGACTAAACGTATGAGCAACATTAAACCCATAACTTCACTCAAATGCCATTTTTGAATGGTTTATTTGTGACTCCCGGTGATGCTGAACAGAGGAATAACGAATGTTCGGCTCTGTTCCCTTGACTTTATGTTTGAACTTGGAAGAACAGGAATGTAAAATATCAGTTAAGAGGTACTAGGTCACTGTACCCTACCAGCTTTTATCCAGTATTTGTTTTACAGCAAGGCAAGGCTTTGAAAAGGTTGCATGTGTGACTGGTTAATGTTAAAATGTGCACTAGATGTCCATGGTTTGCCTGTTTTCCTGGGTTTCCCTTCTGTCTGTTATGAAAAATGGGTTTCTTTTTTTTTTTTCTTTGCATGTGACGACAGCTGTACTGTAGTTTGGGGAACTTTTGTTTTGCAGTGTTAAATTTGGAGCTTACATAAAGAAGTTTCATTGCGTGTTTTGGTTTAAAAAGGGAGGGGGTCAGTCTTTTTGTCCTGCGTGATTTGGTGTTTCCCCAGCTGAATCGTATCTGTTTCTGTCATTTTTGGAGTAAAAGTGCTCCCGGAGAATGCCATTGCATGTTTTCTGCAGATATGGCTTTTATTTTTGCAACTCCTGGAGGATTTTCAGGAACCTTAATGCATCCCCGTTTGTTTTGTGCATTTTTTTTCCCCTGTTTGCATGTAAAAGGACTAATTCCTCCACCCCTCCCCACAAAAAAAAGCGACCTGAGCGTTTCAAATCGAAAATGAAATGCTATTTCGGCTAATACTTCCTGCGCTATTTAAATATTAATTTAAATGGCTGCCCAAACGCACACAGAGTATGTGGTGGTGAGCTTGGTAAACAACGCCATCGTTCCCTCAGGCATAATGGCTGAAAAGTGTTTTAAAGTCAATCTCACAAGCGCTGCAAACAGTAGAGGAGAAAGCAGCCGTGAAAAGTTAGAGCAGGAGGCCATTCTTGGAACTGGTTATGGAGGGTGAGAAGAGTTCAGGAAATGTTCAGACAGGCAGTGAAATGTTCAGACGGGCGGTGAAATGTTCAGACAGGTGGCGAGATCGACACACTGCCAGTTGTATTCTGGGTCAGGACAGCTACTGTCAAGGATTAACACCTCACCCTCACTGACGTGATTCTAGATTGATTCTATGTTGTTTCTACGTTGTATATACATTGTTTCTGAGTTGGGTCAGGCTGAAGGGTGTTCCTGGTGCACTCTTTGTGTAGCACTCGCTGTGTAGCACTGAGTGTCTCTGATTCTCACTGAGTTGTAGTGTGTTTCCCACTATCAGGGGTCTTGCTTGAAAATACCCAAAAAATCACAGGAGAAATACAATCTCAGAAAGGTCACTTCCAATGGCTAAAGTCAGAGAAGTTCATCTGACTTTGACTACTGTCTTTGGTCAAAATAAGAGAAATGTTATACAATTAAATTAGAAGACAAAGTACTCTGTATATCATGCAGTTTATGGTTGGTTGTTTTTGTCAGTGTCTACCTGTTTTTGGCTGATTCTGAGTGATATTAGGTGTCATTCTGTGCTGTTGGCCTCACATGGTGTTGTGCCAAACTGAGTTGCCTAATTGTTTGTACATTGATGCTTTGTAGCCTACATTAAAAAAGCTTCCATCATGGAAGCGTTCCTGAAAAATGATATAATTGTCCCGAAAATGTTATGCAGATATCTGTGTGTGACCCCTTCTGAAGGTGAAATTTCATCACCAGTAGCTCATCGGCATTGTGGTTGTGTTGTGGTACTTTGAGTACTTTGAGTGAGTAGTTGGCTCTGAAGATGTAATTCTATTGGTGAACAGTCTGGGAGTAAACACTGGGTAGGAACTGTGGTGAACAGATTGTGTGTCAAAACATTCACCTTCAGGGGACCTTCAAGGATTCAAAAGGTATTCAGAGGATTCTCCCCTCTCTCCCTCAGAATCAGTCTGTGCTCGGTCTGCCTAACCCACCTGTGTGTAATCTCTGCATCTCTCTACCTGTCTCCATTTTATCTGTCTGACTCTGTGCGGTTGCCTGTCTGTCTGTTGTATCTGTCCACCTGAGTGCCTGTGTTTTGGCCATGTTTATCTGTGTCAGTGCTTCGTATAGTGTGTTCGCTGTTCAACCTCACAGCCTCAGACAGACATGTGAATCTGAATTTAGCAAAGTCCTCCTAGTGGGCAAGTGCCAGTCAAGTATGGAAATATGAGAATGATGAGAAAAAACAAAAAGGGAAGAGAAAACTGTTGATCTTACAGTAATAATGTTAAGCATTTTCATTTACAATTTTGGAAATTAAAGCAGACAAAAGTTTGAGTCAGAATATTAAAAAAAATCACAGTTCTGTAGATCTGAGCAGTTCAGAAACAAAGGGAGCTTCCTAGATGGAATATTTCTGCAAACAAAGTGTTTAAAGGAGCATATCCCTGTTCTACCCCTGCCCTGCTAGCTTCATGCTGATGCCGGGTGTGTCTGAGAGAGACGGGGGAGGTTAATTGTGCGCCCTCTTGTGGCAGTGGGAAGATCGGGTTCCGGGACCGGATTCGGATGAACAACTCCCGTTCGTCCCAAGGGACGCGCAGCAAGGCGTCCCCCCTGCCCCCCGGGGGGGTCAGGCGCTCCCCCAGCACCGAAAACGTCCCCGAGGCCACCAGCCCCGGCAAGGTGCAGAAGAGCTGGAGTTTCAACGACCGCACCCGGTTCCGCACCTCCCTGAGGCTCAAACCCCGGCCTGCGGCTGACGGTACCGAAACGCCAAATACCCCACACCCCTTACGCCCTGTACCTCTGACCTGTGTGTTATACCAATATATATTACATACCCATACACCTGTTCCTCTAACCTGTGTGTTATAACAATATATATTACATACCCATACACCCTGTTCCTCTAACCTGTGTGTTATAACAATATATATTACATACCCATACACCCTGTTCCTCTAACCTGTGTGTTATAACAATATATATTACATACCCATACACCCTGTACCTGCAACCTGTGTGTTATAACAATATATATTTTTCACCCCATACACTTTGTGTCAGGCTTAAAATTTACAATTTACAATGTTACATGCTCTCCTTTTCTGTTTACTTTCCTCTCTCTTTCCTTCTCTCACTCGCTTTCCATTTTGCTCTCGCCATCTCTCCATCTTTCTCTCTCTCTGTCTCTGCCTCCTTTTCTCTCTCTCCCTCTCTGTCTCTCAGTGGAGGGGGGGGAGGACAGCGCGGAGGATAAGTCGTACTGTGACGTGGCCATGGAGGACGTGATCCCGGCGGTGAAGACTTTGATTCGGGCTGTCAGGTGAGCGCCGAATGCTGGCACCTGAGCTGGATCCCCTCCTGCAGACGCTGTGGCCTCAATCCAGTCAACATTTTTCCATAACTTTGAGACTCGCAATCAATGTGTCATTACTCACAGATGTGGTTTCTAGAGTTCATTGGTCACCAGAATGATATTTCTTAAATTGTGTTTGTATGGAAAAAGTTACTCATGTATGCTTATGTTAGTCAAAGTTAAGGATAATTGTTGATCAGAGCCCAGATTGTGTCATTCAAACCTGATGATTTTGTCATTTAAATTGAATCACTGAATGTTAAAAAAAATGTATGGAGGTTTTCTGACAGCTATGGCTTGTATACTTTACATGTATAGTATGGCATGGTATAGTACAGCACGTTATAGTATAGTTTTGCATGTTTGGGCATTCAGAACAATTCCCTGCAAAAGGTCAACCCAGGGACAGTGTTTTGGTGAGATGGACCAAACCTTTTACCAGAAATCCTTTTGATGGACAACCATGTGGGTGTGCATAATAAATTCTTGGATTTCATTTTGGGTTTTTTTCCAGAGATGAGCATAAAAACATAAAATCACTGTTCAGATGGATATAATGTGAGAGTTCCAGTAACCACTGTAATGGTGTCAGGTTTGGGTACTGCCGGTGGTCGCAAAAACAACACTGGGTGTGTTTAACGTCAGGTCAATAGGGCTTCCACACAAGTGGACAGTGTGTGGAAGATTTATAAAAATTCAGATCACCTTCTACTAAAACTGTCATTTCCACACCGCCCCCTGCTGGCAGCACCTGACTGCCTCCCTGTTACTCCAGTGTCCAGCTTGGTTTTATCACTGGTACAGCTTCATCTTTTGACTGTTTCTACTCTGTGATGGTAGAACTCCCCACTGGAGTCTCTCGGACAAGCCCAAGCTTGCAGTTCTGCTACAGACACACTGAGGCACATTTGCAGCCCACGTAAGTGAGTTTTCACTGGCAGGCTTTGGTTTGGGAACCACACTTACCCTCAGAGGCTTATTATTGTGTGTGTGTGTGTGTGTGTGTGCGCGCATGTGTGTGTGTGTGTGTGTGTGTGTGTGTGTGTGTGTGTGTGTGTGTGTGTGTGTGTGTGTGTGTGTGTGTGTGTGCGTGTGTCTGTATATGTGTCTATGTGCATGTGTGTGTGTGTGTGTGTGTGTGTGTGTGTGTGTGTTTCAGCTGACAGAGGGGAAGCATCCATTCTATCGCCCTCATCGTGATGCTCAGTCATGAACTGGTCCCCTGGTTCCCACCTCGTCACTCAGTCATTCTGACAAGCCGTCCGTCAGTCAATCGAGCGTTTCCAGGGCAGGCAGTCAGCTGCTGAGCTCAGGGAAAGCCTGTCTCGCTGTGCTGTTCCATGTCTGTATCGAGCTTCACGACTCCTGTCGCATGCCATCTATCAGCCTGCCAGTCTGTCTGTCTGTCTGTCTGTCTGTCTCTCTGCCTGCTTGCCTGTCTCTGCCTCTCCCGCACACATGCAGACAAGCCGTCCCTGTGCCACGGTGAGAGGGAAAGAGTGCATTGTTATCCCATTATATTGTTATTGTTATGAGGTCCCAGTGATTCTTGATACACTTATCAGTGCTTGGCGAAAGCTTTGCCAGCATGTACAGAGAAGGTGTTCATGCCCCTGTTGCAATAATCCATTTTAGATGAGGGGGAAAAAGATGGAAAAAGAGGGTTAGAAGAAAGAAATGTAAAAAAAAAATACAGAAGTACAGAAGTAGTACAGTATCCACATGCCTGAAGTATTTAAAGATGCAGTGGAAGCAAACTTTCTCTCTCTCCCTCTCTCTCTCTCTCTCTCTCTCTTTTTCCCCCTCTGTTTAAGTGTGTGAAAACCCTGTAGCACAGTCCCTTGCTCTCTCCACCCCCACCCCACCCCCAAACACACACAAACTGTAGATTTTATACTTAGGGAAGCAGAAAAAACCAAAGTGCCAGCAAACATCTGGCTAGCAGGCAGGTGTCCCTGGAGAGATGCCATGAATGGATTATTCTCAATCACATCCAACCTGCTCCTCCGAGGCTGAATTGCAAAAGCACAGTATTTCCTCTGTTTGTGTGTGTGTGTGTGTGTGTGTGTGTGTGTGTGTGTGTGTGTGTGTGTGTGTGTGGATGTGCAGGTATGTGTGTTTATCAGTATGCTATATTAGTGTGCCAGTGTCTGAATGTAAAAACAGAACATAAGACTAAAAGCAATATAATATAAAACTCACAAGTGGTATACAAATTAAAATGAATGATCCAAGACAGCAGTCTCGCCAAGAACATTTCAGTTAGAAATATTTTGTATTTTCAAAACTCAAAGGCAGTGATGAGCGTTGCTGTGTTTTCAGCAGACCCTCTCAGTAGCGCTCAGTCTAGGACAGTTGGGGATATAACACAGACATTCAGACTGTCAGAAAGACAGTGATCCACTGGGGAGGATCAGAGCTTTTAGTGTCCTGTGCTGGAGACATGGGTCCTTTGGTGCGGCAGGTTCAGCAGAGGATTCGGGCCCTGTGGTCCTCAAAGTTTGCTAGTCAGCGCTGGGTAAATATACACACATACACCTCAGTTGGAGTAGAGGAGCAAGAAGTGAGCGCAGAAAGGACCAGAGAAAGGCCGTCAGTTCTGTGCAGCTACTTCAGCTGAAGATGGATGTTCTTATGAAAAAACAAGGTAAAATTAGCAATAGGCAAAATGCTGAGGTTTCACTTTAAAGTGAGTCTTGCAGTTTATCACAGCAGAGATGGGTAGCGCGTGCTTTTTCGGAGATCACACGGGTGGTGCAGGAAGAATGTGCAAAAAAGTCTTTGTGTGCTTCTCTCAAACAAACTGGAACTTGCACACTTTGGGGGCGAAGGCAATTATGGGAACCCCCACCTCTCCCTGCCCTCAAAACAAATCCAAATATCCGTGTTATTCTTATTATTGTGCAGGACGTAGTAATATTACATTTATATAACATAAACAATAGAAATGTAATTAGTATACTGTATACATAATACATTATTATGTAATTATTATTTTATGTGGTACGCAGAAAATACCTTGCTTTATTCTGAGAAATTTCATACGCTTGTGTAAAGTCATCTAGTGGGAGGAAACTCAAGCACATAGAGTCCTGATGCTTGGTAATTAAGGGAGATTATATTCATACATTTTTTCCTTTTTCAGTGCTTGCAGTTTCCGCTTTACCCAGGTGTACTGCTGTGAGCTGTATCGTAGCAATTCAGGTCAAACACTTCCCTCGGACAGGGTATTTGAACCAGAAACCTTCTGGTAACAAGCCAGACTACCCGCCTACTACTCTTACTGAGTGCAGTGCAAGGCAAGTGGATGAAGTTAGAGTTCATACTGCAATATGCGTAGAGATGCGGTCCACGCCCGAAACAGACTTAGAAAAACAGGGGTGGTGGGGTGGGGGGTAACATTAGGGTTGCCCATGTAGCACTATTGGGGTGCTGTGCTGTGTATGTGTTCCAGAGAGCGAGGCGGTCGTTAGCCACTCAGCACTTTGCAGAAAGCCCTTGGAGGAAGAAAATAAATGGGATTTTGTTTAGATTTTTTTTTGCTCCTTCTTCTTCTTCTTCCCCCCCCCCCGTCTTCCTTACCCTTTATTTTACCTGCACCTGAGACCCGCCTCGGAAAAATGTGCAGCTACCTGCAAAAAGAGGTGCAGAAAATAAGAAAACTGGAGTCATCAAGAAAGGCAACACGCCTCTCTCCTCGGGAGGGTGCGGGGACCGCGGCTGCCGTGCCAGCTGTGGACGTCCTCGTCCTCGGGGAGCAGGGAGGCGTGGGGAGGCGCGGGGAGGCGCAGGGAGGTGCATGGCACAGCGCGAGGAGGCGCGGCCTCGAACCCCTGCTCACCTGCTCACACACACACACACTCCATTTACATTTACATTTATTCATTTGGCAGACGCTTTTATCCAAAGTGACTTACAAGTGAGGCAGAGTACAACACAAGCTAAAAGCCATAGGGAGTCAACAATATTAGAAGCGCTGCGTGACCAGGTTTCAATGGTTGGCCAGACAAGGTACAAGCAAGCTGGTGGAGCTAACGAGCGCGTTAAACCATTAGATTACATTTTTATTTAATATAGTTTAGTAGGAAACAGTTTTGAGGCAAGGGAAATACCTTTAGGGGGTAGTGTTTCAGGTGCTCAGGTGAGAGCGGAAGAGCTGTGTCTTCAGCTGTCTTGTAGCCCCGCTGTGGTTCATTCCCCCACCCCCAACCCCCCCTCAGCAGAGCTGTCCGGGACTTTGACGCGCCTCCTTTTCTTCCCCTCTGACAGAACGTGGGGGATATTAAAAGCAGCCTTATCCCGCAGGCCGGCAGCTGTTTGTGGGAGATAGGGTTTCCTCGTAAAAAGGAAAAGGGCCCGCTGCCCTCCCCGCGCTGACCCGGCCCCCCCCGCACCGCCCGCCGAGGCCTGTGAAGTTATCCATCACCGTGCCGGGTGAAGCTTTAAGTGCTGCCGTTTCACCGTGCAGTTTTTTTTTGTTGTTGTTGTTTTTTTTTTTTTTTTTTTTTTTTTTTTTTTTTGCATCTGGGGGTTTTGCCTTTCTGCCAAGCCAGCAGGACCAGCCTCGGCAGTGTGGGAGCGAAGAGGAGGAGAATCAGCTTTCACTGGAGAGTGGAGCTGCGTGCTCTGAACAGTGTCCCCAACAAGGTTTACACTGCCCCCGTTTTACACCCAGATACAGGGGCACCAATCTGTGGTCCCAGTGTAAGCATGTGTACATTACATTACATTGCATTGTTGGCATTTAACAGATACTGTTATCCAGAGTGACATAGGTTACTCACTTGTAAGACGCTTTGGATAAAAGCGTCTGCCAAATGAATACATGTAATGTAGGACACAATTTTTTTTTGTATGTTATCCGTTTATACAGCTGTATATGTAGTGAGGCAATTCCGGGTTAAGTACCTTGCTCAAGGGTACAACAGCAGTGCCCTAGTATGGAATCAAACCAGCAACCTTTCGGTTTCGGTCCTGCTCCTTACCACTATGCTACACTGCCACCATGTGTGTTTCATGCATCTAATCTCAATCACACCATCAGTTCACATTCCAGTGTTGGGGAACTGGATAAACACCTACGAGGACTCTGGGAAGACACCCAGTACTTACGATGACTTATAACCGCTTCACATATGGTCACTGACACATACCTTTCACGCTGTGATATAGTACAGGTTACTGATATGAGGAAAAAGGAAAGAGGCAGAAAGGTCTTTCAAGGGAGGAGGATTGTGGGATGCTGGCATTTCACAGGACGCCACTGACCTGTGATGACACAGTCCTCACAAATCAATGGAAGTGCCTGATACTCTGAAGCCTGGTAGTTTATTATGGATTATTACTGACAGGCTTCTGCATGGCCGCCTTGATTAGACAGCCTTCTAAATGGGCGTGTTGCTGTGGAGATTGTCGACGCGTGAGCAGAGGTTAGATGCTGCCTCCGCTGTCCTCTCGCTAGCGTTCGTCGGGGGGGGGCAGGGATGATTCTTTTGTGCGGGGGGGTTTAGCGCAGCGTCGCTGCGGTAACCCCTCTGATCCCGGCTCGTCGCTTGCATTACTGTGTCATTGAGCGGGTGCTTTTACAGCAGAAAGAGGGATTTCTGCGGCAGGGGAAAGAGGGATTGCTGGAGAGGCAGTTTGTGGCGTCACTGACAGGGGTGGTGTGCACAACCGCCCGGTACACAACGCAGCGGGTGGAGTCTTTATCGGCAGGGAAACGAGGGGCAGGGATCACTCCGATAGCGTGATGGAGGTCCCATTAGGTATCCCTCAGGTGGAAATTTGCAGTAGCTGCCATATGACCAATGTATTCCTGCTTCTGTCTTCCGTTATTGTCACTGTTGTTTGGGTTTGAGTCATTCTCTGGGAATTTGGCAGTGGCCAACATTATTCCATCGGTCACCAGTGTGGCTATGGAATGAAACCAGGAGGATGCATTTCTGGTGTGTAGTTATATAGTGAAACCAGCAAAGTGCACTTCTGGTGAGCGGTTATGAAGCAAAACCAGCAAAATGCACCCCTGGTTACAGAGTTACAGAGTGAAATCAGGAGAGACAGCGCCTGGTGTGTGGTTATATAGTGAAACCAGCCACGTGCGCTCTTGTTGTGTGGTTATGTATTGAAACCAGCCCCTGGTGTGTGGTTATCATTTGCTCTGTTCATGTATGTACAGGATCCTCAAGTTCCTGGTGGCCAAGCGCAAGTTCAAGGAGACTCTGCGACCGTACGATGTGAAGGATGTTATCGAGCAGTACTCCGCTGGACACCTGGACATGCTGGGCAGGATCAAGAGTCTGCAGACCAGGTGAGAATAACACACGTATGCACACACAAACACACACACATATGTACACACAAATACACACACATACGCACACACACACCTGCAGAACAGGTAAGCAGTCCTGCACACACACACACACACAGACAGACAGACAGACAGACAGACAGACAGACGTACATACACACACGTACACACACGTACATACACATACACACACATACGCACACATACACCTGCAGAAGAGGTAAGCAGTCCTGCACACACACATATACATACAGACAGACACACACACACACGCATGTACACGTACATGTACCAACACATGCAGACCAGGTGAGCAGTCCTGCAGACACGCATATATTTACATGAATACACACACGGGGTGGGAAGACACCATTATCCATTTAGCTTGCATAGAATCTGTTTGTTTTACACACAGTATCTGTCTCTCACACAGCTGGGTATTTACTGAGGTTGTTCAGGCTAAGTACGGGTCCTGCCTGGTGACACTATGAGCTTAAACCCTGGTTACAGATGCTGCTCCCTCACCACAATACCAACTCTCCACCTTATATAAATACATAAGTACACCGTTTTACAACCTACACACGCAACCTGCTCCCCCTCTGACCCCCCTCTCTCCCCGCAGGGTGGATCAGATCGTGGGTCGAGGCTCCATTCAGCCTGACAAGAAGGTGCGCAGCGAGAAGGGCGAGAAGACACCCCCCGAGGTGGACCCCCAGGACGAGCTGAGCATGATGGGGCGTGTGGTGAAGGTGGAGAAGCAGGTGAGGGACCCGTTCCCCCGACACCCCAAACCCTGCAGAGCTCTGGACCGACTGTGAATCCCACAAATCACGTTTCAGTTTCAGCTCTTTCAACTTTCAACTGATAAACCTGTGGCACCTCACACTACCGAGAGATCTCTGCTCCCTGATTGGCTGGGGAGGGACTGCATTGGTGGCCCTCTTTGTGACAGGTGCATTGTGGGATACCTCTGAAGGGAAAGGGGACACATTGAGAAGACCACATTGTAGGGATCAGAGGTCACTGCTGGGTGTCTCTGCTTCACTTGTCGAGCACAGGAAGGGTGTAACCAGCAATGACTCCCCCTCTCTGTTCTTCCTCTCCCTTTCTCCCCTTCTACCTCTTTCTTCCTTCACATTTTCCCTCTTTCTTTTCACTGGTCATCAGCTGGTGATATGACAGAGGCATGCATTGTTTGAGTGACAGGCGATGCTGGAGTGATGTGTGTTGATTGGTTGACAGACGCCGTTGGGGTGACGTATCTTGTTTGATTGACAGGCATCGTTGGGGTTGTATGTGTTGTTTGATTGACAGGCATCATTGGGGTTGTATTTGTTGTTTGATTGACAGACGCCGTTGGGGTGATGTATCTTGTTTGATTGACAGTCATCGTTGGGGTTGTATGTGTTGTTTGATTGACAGGCATCATTGGGGTGGTATTTGCTGTTTGAGTGACAGTGCTGTGTGTTCCCCAGGTTCAGTCCATCGAGAGCAAGCTGGACATGCTGCTGAACTTCTACACACAGTGCCTGAAGAAGGGCTCCTCCCACTTCACCCTGTCCTCGCTCCTGGAGCCCGACCTCACCTCCGACTACCACAGCCCTACCGACCACCGAGAGCTCTTCCCCTCCGCCAACACCCTCACCATCTCCCGCTCCGAGAGCGGCACCATGGACTGACCCCGCCCCAGGGTACCCCCGCAACCTCCACCCCTCACAGAGCAGGAGGGACAGCCCCCCCCCCCCAAACCTCACCTCAGCACCTCATCACCTGTGCCTCCACTCCACCCTCTCTCCACCTCTCAACAAATCACCTCTCCTCTGGCCATGTTGTACCGCCCACCTCCTAACTCCTCCCCCTTTTCACTTATACTTTCCTCTGGCTCAACGCCTTTCACTCTCTTCCTCTTCCTCAGTCATTCTGCTCCTTTACCCCTCCCCCCCAAGTCATTCCCTTCCCTCTTCCTCCATCCTCTTCTCCATCCCTCTTTCTCTCATTCCATCTCTCTCCCTTCTCCTCCTCTCTCCTTCTCTGTGGCAATCCCAGACTCCAGCGGGTCTGCCAGGAGGGGACACACAGCGACGTTACCGTCTGAGGCTGTTATTAAGGCTCTCTCCACCAGGGGGCGACGTCTGAGCAGAGACATTGCAAAACTGCTCACTGCAGCTTCCTCTCTCTTTTCCTCTTTGATTGGAGGGAAACAGACACTACCTGACTACTGATATGCAAGCACTGTTTTACACACCACCTTTTCCCCGTCTGTGTTTTTATTTCTTTTTTTTTTTTTACCTCCAGCAACTGTGGACACACACACACTCTGTGCCATGTTGGCTTTGTTTCGGAGGGCATTTTGTTAGTTCTGAATTTTTTTTCAGATATCCATCTACTACAGTTTCTATGTTTTTTTATTTGTTTGTTTTTAATCAATAGACTTTCTAAGGAATTTTTAAACTATTTTGAGGGTGCGGGTGTTGTAGTTTTTTCAGTTTGTTTGAATTTGATTTATGTGATTGAAATCTTTGTTTTTTTGATTCCTTGTCCATCGTGGTCCCTGACCCTCTGAAGAATGTGCAGTAGACTCGTCATCCTCCTCTTCAATCACAACGGCCAATCAGACCGGAAAACCACTCAACACAAGGCACTCCGCCTCACAGAGGGGCAACCCACCCTCCCGGACATCATCTCCCATAATCCCCTCCTGGACTTTTCCCACATAGCCTGCGCATCCAGTAAAGCTGTCCTGAGGGAAACACACACTGGTGGTGGGAGGGGGCAAGGGGGGTGGTGGTGGCTCAGGGTGGCATTCTGGGTATTATAACAGCTCTACAAGTTGGGAGTTGGTCACATGTCCTGCCACTCAGGTTTCCATTTGATCATTAATAAGCCCACTGTGCAAAAAAAAAAACCAAACAGAACTTTGCAATACTCCTTTAATATGACTGGTGACATGTTTGGCCTTGAAATGGTGGGTGCTGGAGGTTGTTTAGAGAGCAGAGATTTTAGCAGGACCAGTGTCCAATGGGGAGGTTTTATCACCAGGCTCTAGATGCAGTGGAGGAAAGGTTTGTCATTAACGATGGTCTGTATGTTCTGATTCTCGGCAGAGGCTTCAGCCCAAGGGGTTGTGGTGTTTACTGTTCTGCCCCCGCTCTCAAGTGTTTGTTTTTATGTCAAAAACCAATGGGGGGGGAGGGTTCCAGACACTTTAGAGTCATCAGTCTTCATCATTCCTCCTCATCTTCACCCCCCTCTCTCCTTTTTTTACACTGTTCACTTTCACTCTGTGTTGGTGGTGTTGTTTTTTGTTTGTTTTTTGTTGTTTTTTTGAAAGGGGGAAGTCAATGCTGCATAGATTTGCCAGTCTTTATAGTATGTGGATTGGCAGTGTTTGGGTGCTCCATGAAAAGGATGAGCTATCCAGATAACTTAAAGATCAGTGAATCCACGCAGTGTTAATCCAAATAGTCAAACATCCATCTTTACTGTACGTTGTTCTGTATCACTGCTGTCTTCATTGCCAGGTACAAAAATGGGCTCATCCTGCAACGTACTATGGGTTACCGCGGCGATGGGAGTATTAATAGTGTTTTTTTCGCAGTCAGCTTTCCCATGGCCCCCCCTTGTGGCCAGACAAAAGCTTTCACAAAGCCTGGTTTCACTCTCATGCGGTCTGGACTCTCAGGAAGAGCTCAACTGCTCTGCAGGACACCTCCAGAAATGTTTACCATACGCAAACATTGTTTCCTTTTCCAAACCAACTTCGGCACTTTTGCTACGAGGAATTGCAAATATCACTCGCTTGCATCGGCATAAGCATACACACACACACACACACACACACACACGAGCGCACACACACACAGTCATCATCAGTAAGGTTGATTGAATGTCAACGGACAACACATTTTAGTGTTGAAGGAATCAATCTCAACAAACTTGAACTCCGTCATTTCAGTATGTACGTATGTATGTCTGTATGTACTGTATGTGTATGTATGTGCGTACGTCTGCATCCTACGGAACAGTTACTCTTAATAACAAAGAAGATGCAGTCTCAGCTCAGACCGATAGCATGGCTTGGTATGTATCAGAGACCGCATTACACTGCATAGTCTAGAGAACTTGTGCACATCAACCATGTCTTTTAGGTTCATGTCAGTTTAAGGTTTTCTCTACTAGTGGCTTTTAATCATATTTATGGAAAGAACTGGAATACCCAGGTCTAAAAACCAGTACTTAAGCAAACACCACAGCACTTTGACCGTAAGTTATGGAAGCTATCACACTCTCTGTTCCACAAATGTTTTTTTCTTTGTAATCATCTTTTCTTTGTAGTCTGTGTTTAACATCCACACGTCGCTTGGGTTCCGTAGAACAGATAAAATTATATTTTTCCAATGTTTTTTTTTTTTTTTTTTTATCCTAATATTAAAATCCATTGTAATACTTTCAAAAAAGCTGAAATGAAAATGATGAAATGTCCCTTGCTGTCTGAAATGATTCTAAAAAGTTCAATAAACTAGAGCCTATGAGTCAAAGCTAATTTTTGCAGAATAGCATATTGCATGGGCCATTTTGTCGGCAATATGTAAATGTTCCTAATGGTAGTGTATGTTGAATTTTGATTGTCATTACTGCTAATGAGCACTATGAATTTGAATATTTATAGCACAAACCTGTTCCATTTCATGAAAACCTAGCTACCCATGGTTTATCTTTGGTACTGTGCTGGGGTAGGTGACGAAGCTGGAATGGCTCTCTCAGTAAGATACCTTGAAGCTAGTGGCACGATTCAAACTACTACAGGGCTTATAGCAGTGATAAGAAAGACGGCCCACAAAATGAGCAGAGCTAACATATGCTGTCAATAACTGACATGTATGAACCAATTAGAAAAAGACTGCTCTCCACAGTAAAATGGTATGATTCTATTGGTCAATCAAATCAGTGTGTTACTGACAACGTATGATAGCTCCAGCCATTGGTCCATGACACATCTGTAGCTTATAGTACAAATAATGCCTCAGAAAATCAGTATTATATATTTTTTTTACAGTGTCTGTTTTTGCAAATGAAAAAGGAAAAAAGTTTGCAAATGAAAAAAGTTGTATTAAGGATTTAAGTTCTCCTGCCTTATTTTTTCCCAGTATTGTGGTGGTTAAAAGCACAGAGGTAGACTGAATAAATACCTCATTTTTAGATTTAGGATAACACACCATTGAAAACCTACTGAGGAAAGCAGCCCCTGAGCCAGAGAGAAAACCAGGACCGGCCTCTTTTCCTGGGACCAGAGCTGCCCCTGTGGCCAGGTTAGTTAGCCTTAGTTTGATGTTAAACGAATTTGACCATCACCGCGAACCTAAGCAGACTGTTTCTGCTATCACCATAAGCAGGCAGATACAGTGATGACCTGAGTGCTTATGATATTAGACAGAGTTACAAATGGAGAAATCATTTAGTCATTTAATCATGAAAAGCTGAGTGTGGCTGACCAACTGATTGTCAATGGGTCAGGCATAACTATAACCTGTCAGAACTAAAGAAACTCTATATCAGTGGCAAGTTTATTTTGCTCTTACCTCTGACCATTTTTGCCAGTACAATTCAAGCCTTTACTCTCTGACGGTTGGGAAGCTTTCAGTCCAGGTCACTGGTCCGGTCCAGTTGGCCTCCAGGTGGTGGAGGTCACAGGTTGATCACACCAATGTACCCATAGGGTTTTTTTTTAAATATCATTGACTTTGAAAGGACAGAGAATGGAGCTCTGAGGCTTGATGTAAATGATACCTCTAAATGTGTGACCTTTGAGGCTTGACTCTCTTTCTGTTGTGAAGACCTATCCTGGACATGTCAGGGGGCAATGTCATCTTATTGCCTCCCCCTCAACCCCCACCCACCCATATTCCACTCAGAGCAAAGGACTAGGGAATCACAGAAAGGTTATTAAGGTTGGCATGATTATATGAGATATAGTATATGAGATATGAGATATAAAAATCATAGGATGCAGTCATTTAGGAATGCACTGTATGGTAGAGAAATGTCATTTAGAAATGATTTTCCAATAATGTAATTTGCACTTAGACGTAATGGATTTGGTCATATGTGGCAGACAGAGCTGTACAGAGGTATGGAGTTTTAAAACCTTCTGAAATTGAGACGGCATGGTGTTTGTTCAGATGGCTATTGTCAATCCAGGTTTGGTTATGCTGACAGAAACTAACCATATGAATCGTCAAATTAATATATTATCCCAGTGCTACCAAACACACTTTCAAAAAAAAAAAAAAAAAAAAAAGAATTTTCCCTCAGAAGCAAGGGTTCTCTGTGCCAAAAGATAAAAACCGCGTACGAAGGTCAAAGGGGGGGGGAGGACAAATAGTTTGGTTGCCATAATATGTCACGTCGTCGTTGGCTTGAATGGGAACTATTCTGTCTGCACACACGTTGCTCTGTCTGCAGCACGCATTGCACGCGCACGCACACATGCATGGAAGTGAGACGTGATTGGAGGGTCGGAGCCGCGAGCCACGCTCTGGACACGCCCACTCGCTCATCGCGAGCATGCCATGTAGATCTCCACTCGCTTAACGCACAAAAAAAAACCTTTTTCAGCCAAGGGCGAGCATTATTTTATAAGGTTTAAAGAGAAAAAAAAACAGTGGTCCACTGTTTTTCATGAATGCTGTGCATGGTCAAAGCCTTCTGCATGTTTTCTGTCTCTTTAGAGACCCACTATGCCCCATCCACCACTCTTGTGCTCTTATTTCAATCACCAACCCCTTCCTGTTTGCATCACTCAAATATATAGAAATATATATACAGAGCAATTATTGTAATAACAAAAAATAATGACTTTAAAGCAATAACATGCTAACAAACCTAATTTTAAACATTCTCTTCCAGTATGATTTGAGAAAATATTACTGAAGTTTGATTTTCTTTCTTCTGTACAGCTGATCGCTTTGAGAAAGAGAAATGAAATGCTTATTGTTTGAATATAGTACCTCACTTGATTAACTTGTTAATTTATTTGTTTCAATAAAGTTTTTTTCTGAAGATTGAAAGTTGTTGCAGTGTTAGTCTCTCCCTCAAACAAGTGTTAATCTAGAAGCAGCTGGGTTTCTTTTATGTAAGTTCAATCACCTCTATTGCCTTGTAATGTTTTTTACTGAATGTAGTATTCTCTGTGTAAGCATGTTCATGTTTACAGTGTATTTAAAATAATAATATTCAAGAAGCATATTTTTACTGCTGGTCATGTAGTTCTAAAATGCAAGTTGAATCCATTGCTACATAAGCAACGGTGTAATGAATTATCCATAATATTATTTACTGATCGAAGAACCCCCCGCAGCCCCCACCTTTAAACCAGCATTCCTTTCTGCAATATTTATATAATCCTTTATGCATTCATGTCGGTATGAATAGTTTGTGTTCCTCTTGCCTGTAAGAACAAGTCAGATGTATTACATCAACTGAAGAGTGTGATTTGAGCTCCAGACCCTGGTGTGTTTAGCCTCGGTCAAAGAGAGAAAAGCTGCTCTACAGTGCCTCAGCAGTGGGGAACCATTAATATTTCTGTGGCCACAAGGAGGGAGTCTGAACTGTTCATGCTGTCAAAAGTGAATGCCCTTTCTGTAACCTCCTGAAATAATGCCATGAAATGTAGCTGTGCGGTGTTAAGTATGACAGAGACGTAGCATTTTCTGTAAGCCCCAGTAACAGGTAGCAGATAATGAATGGTAGGCAGGGGCATGGCGTTTAGAATGATATGTACTAATGTACGGGTAGTGGCAGCTGTGACAACAGTAGCATTAGCCACGGTGTTATCAGAAGTGAGGGAGATTCCCGCATCTGCTGGTGACTGATTCAGAGCGGGTTCACAGGGGAAGGTTAATGTGGTATGGTGCGATTGTGCACATATAGGCTGATAACGCAAGGATGCTTGCATCTTTTTTTGGTCATAATTCATAGATTGTTGCGGCATGCTAGAAATTTCTTCCTGATAGGTTCTTGACTATCTCAGACATTGGAATGTTTAGATTTATAGTGTTTTGCTCTTTCCCCCTTTTTCTTGGACAAGACTGTATATCATAATGTACAGCTGGTATCTACCAATGGGAAAGAATGATACATTTCAACGTCCAACAGAATACATGAATCAGATTCCTACGGTTGCATCCATTTGAAAGGTAAAAAGAGCAAACTGAAGATGTTGCAATAAAACAAGATTCTTTCAGGTTTCAGAGGTGCTTTTTTAATGTTAAACCCTGCATTGCAAGTTATATGTTGAGTTGTGATGATATATTTCGTAAGAGATTAAATCCTCATGACATGGCAAAATGATTTGCACATAATTTTACAAACAATTCGTACCCCTTCTTTAACCACCAATTCCCTTGAAAGTGTATCATATCTGTGATCTCGCAGGCAGCAGTGTGGTGTAGTGGTAAGGAGCAGGGCTTGTAACAGAGAGGTTACAAGTTTGATTCCCTGCTGGGGCACTGCTGTTGTACCCTTGGGCAAGGTGTCTAACCCACAATTGCCTTCGTAAAACATCCATCTGTATAAATAGATAACGTAAAAATTGTAACCCATGCAAGTTGCTCTGGATAAGAGAGTCTCCCAAATGACAATAATATGTGTGATCTCTTGCTGTACCCAGTGAAAGTACCAAGCACATTCTCCCTTTCAGATCAGGGAATCTGGTAACACTTTGCTTTAAATTGCACTATTCCAGTAGAGCTACTCTGTAAGTAATTTAGATTCAGGAGTGTAACTGCACATTAATACACCTTTACCACACTGTCGTTGCTATCTAACAAGTTGGTTGATGTACTGTTAATTAAATACAGCTGTAATTATATTAATAACTAGAATACTTTCACTGAGGAGTCTAACCACATGCCGTTACACAGTAACAACAGTGTAACTGTTAGTTACAGTGTAATAACACTGGTGAAGTGTAAACGGAAGTTCAAAAAGCGGTGAATTCTTTGTATTACATTTTGAGTGCAGACTGTTTTCTGAGGCACAGTCAATCTGTGCTGTAAGAAATTTTTCTTGATGGAGTGTGAATGTAGAAATGGTCAGAGGAACATGTGGATGGACAGCATACAGAAATACCTTTAATAACATTATCATTCATGATCGGCATTAAAACAACACTGAAAAGAAGGGAAACGAGAACAGAGTGAACCGATGCTTGTTATTCTGTTTATAGACTGGAGAATATCTCTGACAGCACAAGCCTGGTCTTGAACTCTCTAAGGGTCTCTGCTCCCATCACCAGTCCTGATAACCTATCCCATGCTTTAATACCAATATGAAAATATATCTCCTTGTGTCAGGATGCAATTTATGTTGAAATAATGTTTGTTCTCTTGTTCCAGCAACAGAAATCATCTTGAAATAGTTTATGTAATCCACTCAATTAATCCCTGTTAAAAATGTAAAAGCCTCTCAAAACTTTTTCTTACCAAGGAAATTTGCACCACTTTTTCATTCATTGTTCTACAGTCTGTAAGTGTGTATGACACTTTAATTTCCCTGTTTTATCCAAACTGGCCAGGCCAAAACATGTCTGTGTGCAGTTGCACACAGTGCGTGTGATGTGTTTTGGTCACGTCGGTGCTGCGAATTCCTCCAGGATTACCGCGCAGAGCGTAAACATGTTCTTTCGTTTTTTCAGTTGGGCCCGGTCATGGGTTTTCTATACAGCTGAACAACCAGCCCGATCTGGCCGGGGAATTTTCGCCTTTTCTTCTGGCCCTGCGTGTCGGCGGACGGGACAGCGCGGATCATGTGTCCCGTGTTTTGTCTGACCAGTTGCTGCTTCCTCCCCCCCCACCCCGACCCGCCGCGTTTCGACAGCGGTCATTCCTGAGCGGAAAGAATGCACAACGCCAGGCCTTTTGGTCCGCATTCCTGCAGCCCGAGGCCCCCCAGGCTCTGCTAATCTCCGCCGCGGGCGCGCGGAACGGCCGTCTGTGCGCACACGGGAAGCACAGCTTAGACAACAAAGCGTTCTCGTTCCCATGGTCGCCACGCTCAAGACACACGGAATGCCACACAACGGGAAAAATGTAATTACATTCCATTACATTATTGTCATTTAGCAGATGCTCTTATCCAGAGCAACTTACATAGGTTACAACATTACATGTTTTACCCATTGATCTAGCTGGACATTTACTGAGGCAATTGTGGGATAAGTACCTTGCCCAAGGGTACAGCAGCAGTTCCCCAGTGGGGAATCAAACCTGCAACCTTTTGGTTACGGGTCCTGCTCCTTACCACTATGCCATACTGTCGCCCAGTGTAACGAGTGCCAAATGTAATGAGAGACATTTTGCATTAGAGGAACCCTGGGAGGGCTGGGGCTTGCTTTAACAATCTAGGTAAATTAGCCCAGTGATCTTAATTGATTACAATTGAAATATTACATATTTAATATTAATATTAAATTGACACACATGCCCATGTCCAGGCAAACATACATAACCTTATATGTTTGATGTATTATCCATTTGCACAGCTGTATATCTTTGCTTTATATCTGTATATCTTTATTTAAGAGCACAACAGCAGTGCCACACACAGGAGCACTCTGGTCACCAGACCACTTCCTTAACTACTGTGTCATGCTGCTACCACGGTACACAATCCCTTCAACTGAGTCAAACAACTTGGGAAAAAAAACAAAAGTCTTCCGGTGTTTGGACAGCCATTCCTTAGAGATATCGAACCACCCAAGATGACTCATCAGAGAAATAAAAATGTCCTGCGTGACTCAATAAAATATGTGCAGATGATAATGTTTTTGGCTCACTCAAAATATCAACAGACCGCTGGGACCAGATCTGTCCTGAAATACACCAGACCTTCAAGATGATGTTCTCTGGAATCTTCTGGTTTACTGTCAAAATGCTTCTTTCTCATTGACTCCTTGAATTCACCCATTCATTAAAGGTAGCTACCATGGGCTCCTGTGTGGGTCAGTTATCAAGGTGCTGGTCATGAACATAGACTGTTTGTTCAGCTCAGGCCAGAGTTTGAAACTGGTACTGTCATCTGCCAACAATGACCTGGAGCCTCATGCTGCAGGACAATATGGTCTTTATGGTTTCCTTTTGTCCAGAACAGTGGTTGGTTGGCTGGCCAGGGTTTCCCCTCTCAACGCTTTTAGGCACCCTGTGATTCATGAGGTATGTACTGACACGGCTTAATGGAGATAATACACAGGCATTTGTATTTGGCCCCACTTTAACCTCTGAGGAAAGAGGTATGTATGTTTGTGTTTACACATGCTGGCCTGCATTTGTGTGTGTGTGTACGCATATGTGTGTGTGTGCATGCCCGTGTGTGTGTGTGTGTGTGCGTGTGTTTGTTTATGCATGCCGCCCTGCATTTGTTTGTATGTGCGTATGTGTGTGTGTGCCTGTCCATCTGCATATTCCTGGATGTGTGTTTTGGAAGGGGAAGGATGTGCATATTGGAAGTTTCCACTCTTAATTGAGCAAATTGCAGAGCTACATCTGTTATTTCCTCATCCTTCGCAGTCGCCCATTGATATCAGTGATTGCCAGCTTTTTCAATCATTATTCATCAAGGAAGCAGCTGCAGGTGTGTGGATGTCACTGTTCTGGAATGTTCCGTTGTCAGGGGAACGGCTTTATGACTTCACCGTTTCCATTTGGGTACTGTCTTTCTAGAACTTCATGACAGGGCATAGCCTGTTAATTAAAGAAACACCGCCGATTTCTCTGTTTCGTCTCCAAGAACCTAAGACAGAGTTCTTATCTCCCGCACATAAATCAGTTAGTTATAATTAAAGGTGTCGTTCCCTCAGATGACCCAGGAGTTAAACAAGGATTCGGTCTAATCTACTGATCACACTGCCTTTCTGTATCTCAGGGAATGGAAAAAAAGCATGGGGGCATTTGACCAAACACATAAACCATTTTCCCCAAGCACCAAAAAATCCTTCCAACGTAATGTAATCACTACCGCTTAAAGTAATGTTGCTTTGATAGGTCATTGTAAGGGGATACCCTACCCCTAGTCTAGTGTGATACAGTCATGTTAATCATGAAAGCCATTTCCTGGCATTGTGTTTTTATTTAGGTACTTATCTTAATGCCTATTTACTGCAACTCTGGTTCCTCTGTACCTGTATGCCCCTTCTTATTTCTTGGCTGAATTGTGTGTGTGTTGAATGAAAGCCACTTTGGATGAGAGCATCTCAAAATAAATGAAAGTTACATAAAACAGATAAAAGCCACTTTTTTGATATTGGCATATTACAGTTTTACATTAGCAGTAATATTTTTGTAATTTGTTGTTGTTAACAGCATAAGCCAAATGAATACATTTAAGATATAGAAATTAGTCAACCCCTTAACAACTTGCAGTGTTTGTACTTGAAGTAACCACAAGAGGGCACTCTTAAACCACACTGTTTGTGTTTTCCTCTTCCCTTTCTGAGACGTACATTTACGTACCTCCATGTTTTCACCTTATATCCATAGATTTGCACTTTTATTATTCAATCTGAAAACGAATCAGACACTTGTTGAGCATGAGGAGGCAGAGCAGGCAGGAAGTGAAGTAAAGGAAGTGTATTGTCTCCTGAAAAGCTGTGTCCATAGTAGCTCTGTGTCAGGTGGAGGGTAGATAATGGGGTGCTTCCAAAATTCCTCAAAAACATCCTTGCTGCCCCCCCCCCCCCACCCTGGGGAGCTGTCGCAGAGGTATGACTCATGCTGCAGGTGTCAGGGCCTGGAAAGGCGACCCCCCCGTTCCTGCTCAGAATTCCTCCGGCGGCCATCTCAGGGTGCCTGCAATTTGTCTGCAGCATGTGTCTGCACTTAAATCTGCCTCTCTGTCCCTTTTCACAATTCCTGACATTCCTCTCCTTCTGCTGGGGGACAGAGAGTGAGAAAGAATTTGGGAATTTGAAATTTATTTGAGATCTTTACATTTCAGACAGATACAGCCATGTCTGTTTAAGTCAAGGGTAAGTAGTAATATAATAAAAGGCCTTTGACTAAAAAAAAATCAAAATACCAAAAAATACACATATGGTATTGGCAACAAGACTATTTATGTGGGATTCCAGGATTCGAAATCATCCACTCCATATTGCCAAACCTCATTGGTGGAGAAAGAGAGCGAGGGGAAAAAAAAATTATTGGCCGCTCAACCGCTGAGCCCTTAATTTATTTGGTTGTGGTTTTCTATTAAGCACTACTGTGAACCACCCAGTTGGTCTAAACAAGCCTGCTGTTTGAATTACTGCTACAGGACTCCTGCTGTATAAACTGGCTATAGAGAATCCAGTCACAGAGGGACAGGCCAGACTGACATTTCAGCCTGCAAGTCAGTCCTCAAGAGCACCCTATGACGTCTATGAAAAAACATTTAATTAATCTTGCTGAATTTATGTCGGTGAGGTACGCATCGTGCCTTATCCAGTATGTGCTTTAGGGTCATTTATCAGAAGAATGATGCCTAACAGACCCTGGGACGACAGATGGCAAAGCCCTCAGAGACTCAGGCGTGTAGCATCTCGGCATGCTGAAGACAGTACAGTACATGATGGACTGTGTTTGCTTTGGAGTCCTGGGTTGTGACTGTGCTAGCACGAAGGACATTGATAATTGATTCCTCCGTTTTAACAATCCTAAAAATCTGGGCAAAGAGTGTGTGTGTGTGTGTGTGTGTGTGTGTGTGTGTGTGTGTGTGTGTGTGTGTGTGTGTGTGTGTATGTGTGTGTGTATGTGTGCGCGCCTGTGTGTGTGTGCCTGTGTGTTTGTGCGCCGTGTGTGTCTGCGCGCCTGTGTGTGTGTGTGTGTGTGCGCGCCCCTGTGTGTGTGCCTGTGTGTGTGTGTGTGTGTGTGTGAGCCATGTGTGTGCGCTGTGTGTGTGTGTGTGTGTGTGTGTATGTGTGTGTAGGGGGAGACCTGGTGAGTGGTTGCTTCTTTTGCTAGCACTGATAGAAGAAGGGAGTAGTGAGGGTGTGAAGTCCATTTGTATGGAACAGAACCGTGGAGGGTTCTTTTGGGCTGTGACACGAGTCTGTTTCATGAGCTGAAGGGGGCCGAGGGGGCAGGGGATGAGCTGCTGAGGTCTGCTGTGGGGGTGTACATCCCAGCGCAACACAGCGACTGGGGGGGTGGGGGAGGGGGAACAGAGTGGGTGGCAGAAAGGGTAGTGGGGGTGTGGGGGCCACTGACTGTCTGTCTGCGGGACACTTGAGAAGCCATGGCTATTGATTTCCTCTGAGCCCAGTTGGCCTGATGGACATTCCTTGTCCTCAGTCACATCAGTTATGCTTTGTAACAGTGTTTTGCTGGAGCGCTGTTTTGCACTGAGGTGGCGTTTTATTGCAGTGTCATATCATACTAGTCTAATACGGTAAAGCAGCGCTGTAATGTAAATATTGATTATGACATGCGTTGCTCTTTCCTCCCTGTCTTTCACCTGTCCCAACACAGACAGAATGAACCGGTCCTTCACCTATAAGATTGTCTCATGTCAGGCGCTATTGCATATCATGATTGCCTGTAACATGGCCACTGCCTTTGGGTTGTCGTTCCCCCCACACTCCCCCAACCGCCCTCACACACACACACACACACACACACACACACCTCAGTTTCCCCCATAATGCAGTTCTGTAACTCAGTGCTGCTCTGCAATGCTGTGCTACATTCACGCGTCTCTCACCGCAGGTGTCCCGTTACCTGCCGCTCACTCACATCAGAGCTCAGCCTCAGACGGGAACATTCAGATCCGTCTCAGAGCTGTGATTTGGGATCGCCGGTTTAACGAGGGAGACGGTGAAACGCGCGGCGTCCTGGGTGCGTCGTTTAAAGCTCTCTGCAGGAACTTGTCCGGGTGCTCGGGTTTTCTCGGTAACAGGAGATTACGGGGCGGAGGACCTGCCCAATTGCGTGGAAAATGTGGAGAAACAAGCGCAGAAATTGCATCATTGCACTTAAACCTCTCATCAGGATGTCATTATTGTTATCTCTCAGAGACTGCTGTGGGTACTGAGAACCTAAATGTGTAAACTGCGTGTAATCTGCACATTGCAGCTACTCACTGGAGACTGGGAGGTGTGTGTGTAGCCTTGGAGAGAGTAGAGGATGAATATTCTAATGTTTTCTGAATGTTTGTATACCCTGGCATTTACTCAAAAACAGGCATTATACAGCATTAAAATACAGCTTTAATTAAGTTAGATAAGAAGGAAGAAGGGAAAAAGTTCATTTCTTAGTGTAAATGTACAGTTGCAGTGTATGCCCCCGCAGCCAGAGAGAGCACACTGATGTGGGTCTGGATTCCCTCAACATTTGGATTCAAACAATAAGCCATTGCTAGCGCTACTTTTTTTTTTTTTTTTGGAAATATGAGCATAGTTCATTCATTTTGGTGTTGACTGAACTCACTGAACTCTGCTTGGGAAGAGGAGAAGTAGCACTTGCAGCTAAATTGAACTGAATTGATTGAATACTGCCCTTGTTGCCGCTAGTTAGCTTAGCGTTGTTGTGCTTATCATGTTATTTCCCTCCCTGGTACCTTGACGTTTGGCAGGAGACAGAGCTGCAGAAATAGTCCAGGGTGTGGCCAGGTGGGAACGTGTCAGCATGATGTTGGCGTGACCGTGACACCTCTTATCTGACGGCACGGCGTTCTGATTTCCCCTCTTTGCAGGGAACACCATGTCCTCAGGATATTTCGGATGACTGGAACAACCCTGACCCCCACCCTCTTCCTCTCCTGGAGTCACAGGTCCTGTGTGTATCCCTTGTGGGGACATCAACACCTTCCCCTTCCCCGCACCCCCCTGAATTTTAACAAGTCATTAAGCCCTGAGACCCACTTTTGGTGTGTGTATGTGTGCATGCATGTGTGTGTGAGACAGAGACAAAAACAGGATTGGTGTGTGTCATTATCCATATTGATCCATTCTTTCAATAAGATTAGTTTATTGATTGATTGATTGATCAATCGATAGCCCTCCTTTTCTTTCCTGCAGTGATGCTGACACAATTTCATTATCACCGATTCTTCAACAACTTACCATTGTACTGTGCATAAATAACCCCACATACTTTTTCTCCTTTTTTTATAACATTAATTATTATACTCAGTGGCAGTGTGGCATAGTTGTAAAGAACAGGGCTCATAAATGAAAGGTTGCTGGTTCGATTCTTCACTGGGGCACCGCTGTTGGGCAAGGTACTTGACCCAAAAAATTGCCTCAGTAAATATCCAGCTGTATAAATGGACAATATGTAAAATTGTATCCTACGTAAGTCTCTCTGGATAAGAGCATTTGCTAAATGACAATAATGTAATGTAAAAAGTGGTATTGCAAAAAAAATAAGTAATGTGTATTTATGCATACTTGACATGCAGAATAAATATAAGCATCCCAGCATTGTTTTCAAGCCTCTGCAAAGCCTCTGCTGGGAGAGGTGGTGGGACGTGAAGGTTACCCCCACCCCCCCCCCCCCCCCCCGGAACTCCCCCGCCCGCCCGGCTGTCCCACAGGGCTACATCGGGACATTATTATGTCTTTGTTCTGGCACTCTCACCTCTTTTGTTTTCTCTGCTTCTTTTATTTTCCTTGGTTAGCTGAGATAGTGTATCTGAACAATCCTGGGAATCCAGGCTGCGGAGAGTCCTTGCGGGAACATGCCCGAGACCAGGAATCAAAAATAGAGGGGAGAGCGAGGGAGAGAGAGAGCAGAAGAGAGATGAGAAAGCTGGGGGTGGCCAGTGTCTCATTTCTTCCTAACTGGGGGTCAATTCAAAGTAGCTCTTCACCTATGAACTTTTGTACCCCCCTCCTCCCCACCCACTTCTTCTCCTCAGGGTTCTCCCCGATTTTGGGGAAGAATGTAAAAAATTCACCAGTGTCCTTTCACCCTCTCTGTCGCTGCTTTCCTAATAAAGACTCATGCTTTCATCCTCTGTTTATCTGGGGACAGAGCACGGAGAACACACCCCCCCTGAGACCCCCTCTCCCCCCGTGTTCCACAGTGCCGTCATGGCTACCAGGAGGAATTTAATTCGCATCCTGCAGACCTGTGAGGTGGGAAAGGCAAGCCCGGTATCAGCTGGACAGACTCCGTCTCGCCCTCCAGATTTCGGACACTGTACCCCCGGGTGAGGTGTGTTAGGGGAAGGCAGGTGCAGTCATCACGCATGGACTGTGCAATCAGGGATCGATACTGTAGAGTTGGAGGGGAGAGGCCCCCCAGAGGACCTTATAGGCAGGAATCTTCTGGACCCATACCCACTGATTGGTCTAATAAAGTGTTCTCCCACTTTTGGCTAGGACTGTCAGCATGGAGCTTGGAGAGCCTGGTGTCCTTCCATTGACTCTCCAAAACAAGATCTCTGGCACCTCCCATAACATTGATCCCATGCTACTGTGCATTATCATTTCAACCTTCGAGACTTCACTGATTATACTTTTCGTGCCAGATAGACTTGTTTTGCCTCCTTTGCCGTTCAACGCTGATGAGAAGATGGATTTGTGGATTCCACAACTTCTCTAAATTTTCTTCTCACAGCAATACCAGACAGAAGACTGCCTTACTGCCTTAAAAAATGATGACAATGTAATATTACCTAGTTCAATAATGCCGCTGTCTCTTCTCTGTCCAGGAGCATGTACAAGGGCACAAGCAAGGCCTCATGCCTGATGTTCTCAGTCGAACCCTCTCAATGCCCATAGCCCTCCCAAGCTGGTAGCCCTAGCTTTTCAAAGTTGGGGGTCCATTGGTGGATAAGGGGCTACAGAGAGCTGTGAAAGACAGAGCCAAGGCATAAATCTGCATCTGACCAAGTGAGTAATTATCAGTAAAGAGATGTATATTAATTAATTAATTTATAAATTACTACTATTTACATGTCATCCTTCAGTTAATTATTGTTTGTTGCAGTTTAATCTGTATGTATATATGTTTTCTTTGCCTCTGTATTGTTGTATTTGATTGTTTTACATTATTGCTTTGGCAGCACTGCATTTGTTTGTCTTGCCAATACGGCACCATTGAACTGAAATTGAACTGAAATATCACACCAAACAGTGCAATGAACTCAACTGTGTAGCTGGGCCAAGAGATACAGCATAAACAAATCAGATGAATCACAGAAGTACAGCCTTGACAAAAATGTTTAATAAGCAATGTTTATTTTAATTTTGGTGATATTGTCAGGATTGCCCTTGGCATTCCTACTCTGCATGTCCCAATCCATCCCATGAGTACAGATTTTTAACCACAACCTCTGACTCTTTCTCACACACACGAACAAACTCATCTCTCTCCAGTAACCTGCTTCCCTCATAATCCCCATTCGCTCAAAACCCTCTGCTTCCCTGAGGAACCACAGCATTACTAATTGAATCAAAAATCCTACCATGACCAGCTCCAGTTCACTTGGTTTGAAATGCTTTATTGGGAGTAGGGTGAAAGTTTAGTTGGGCCTGGCCAGCCTGCCCCCTGTAGAACTGGGCCCGCATCTCAGAGCCGCTGTTTCAGATGAGCTTTGTCAGCTCCCTGTAAACATACCGGGATCTTAGGTCTTTAGCTACCCATGACTACAGGTATAAGGAGTGAGAGCCACTGCAGGTGAGGGAACATTGAGAGGGAATGGGTGGGCCTGCGCTTTGATCCCAAACCCCGCCCCCCCTCTGTATTGGCCTCAATCATTTGTTCCTATCCCAGCAGGAAGGTGCTGCTGTAGCCGGGGCATTCTCTTCCAGTTGCTACGACAACGGCGCAAAACCCAACACGGAACATGACGCATGTTTTTCCCCGAGCGTTCTTGCGATCTGCAGCCTGCAGAAACAAAAAAAAGAGGGACCGATTCTCCGACTGGAACAGCTCTGGCCCGGAGAACAATGGCTCTCCACAGAGGCCTCGAACCCGAGCTGCCCCCAGCCGGTCCCTGCTGCCAGGCAGGAGTGAGAGAGAACACATCGGCTCAAACGCGGACATCAAGAAATCTCAAAGAGCCGCCCGCCTCCTACCCCCACAGCCTGGAAACACAAACACCCATCCAAAGAAGTGCGGGACACACTGTTCAGAGAGGGGGCTGGACACAGAGAGGGGACAGCACGATCAAAAAAACAGAGACCCGCACTGTGTTGTTCCTCTCTCACAGAGAGAAAATGCAGGCATCTCAGCTTCTGCGAGTGGTTCCCGTCAACACGCGCGTGTCCTTGAGGAAGGAGACGAATTTAGCCGTTTAGATCACAGGTGAGTCCGCGGGCCGGTCCAAATAAGGCTGCGGACCCAGGCCGAGTGCCTGAGATAGGAGGAGGAATGGAAAGCAGAAATCCTCCCCCGAGCTCGGGACCCGGTGCCAGCGGCGTTATTCCTCCGGGTGACATTCGGGCCTGAAATAGCGGCCGCTCGGATCTGTGGTGGCGCGTTCCCATGTCGGCCTGTGTCACGGGGGACATGCGGCCCCCGCTCAGGCCGAAAAATGTGCCAAAACAGGTAAGGCATGCCTCAGCTCCCGAAAAAGGAACAACGTTCCAGCCCACCACACACACCCCATATTCCTCCTGAGGCCCTCGCTGTGTTTTCCTCCGTGTGGAAGCAAACCCAACAGCGACATAGCTGTGGCCGTCAGAGGCCCTTTCAGCACGGCGTGGATAACGAGCGCGGTTTTTACGACCTCTTCGCTAATTGTGCTGCGGGCGCTGCAGAGACAGAGCAACATCCAGCCCCTGTTTACGCAAGGCCTGGTCTGGAGACGTGTGCCAGGAGTGAAGACAGGGATCACAGGCAGTCTGCAGCCAAGGGGATCAGGGAGGTCATCAGTGTGACAACAGGTACGATGAGCTGGGTTTGTGTGTGCGTGCGTGCGTGCGTGCGTGCGTGCGTGCGTGCGTGCGTGCGTGCGTGTGTGTGTGTACCAGTGTGCGTGTGTGTGTGTGTGTGTGTGTGTGTAAGTGTATGTGTGTGTGTGCGTGTATAGGTGTATCTATATGTGTGTGTGTATGTGTGTGTGTGTGTGTGTGTAAGTGTATATGTGTGTGTGGGTATGTATAGGTGTATCTATATGTGTGTGTGTATGTGTGTGTGTGTGTGTGTGTGTGTGTGTGTGTGTGTGTGTGTGTGTGTGTGTGTGTGTGTGTGTGTGTGTGTGTGTAAGTGTGTGTGTGTGTGTGCGTGTATAGGTGCATCTATATGTGTGTGTGTATGTGTGTGTGTGTGTGTGTCTGTGTGTGTGTTTAGGTGTATCTGTGTGTGTGTGTGTGTGTGTGTGTGTGTGTGTGTGTGTGTGCGCGTGTGTGTGTGTGTGTGTGTGTGTGTGTGCTAACTTCCAGCCTGGGTGATGCCCAGCAGTCTTTTTGCTCTGGAATCCCCACCCTTGGACAGAGGTGTAGAGGCAGGGATTTATTTGGATAGTTTGACAGTTGCAATGTGAGATGATTAAGTAGCCAGTGACTGGGGTTAGTGGGTTGTCCAGTGGCACTGGTAAAAGCTAGAGAAACATGTACACCCTTCTACTAGAGGATGCTCTCCCCTGCAGTGTAGTGGGGGAGGGGGTCCCAGTCGGGGGGCTATTTAGGACAGGGTTGAGGAGAAGATTACAGGAAATGGTGGTGGTGTGTGTGGAGGAGCACCTGAGACCCCTCTCTCAACCCTCTGAGACCTGAGAGGATGACATCATCAAGGGAAGGGGGGTGGGGAAGGACACACACACACACGCGCACACACACACACACAAACACACACACATGAATGGGCTTGCCTCTCTCTTCCTCACAGCCACACAGTAGGTTGGCCTTTGTCTCCTCTCCTCCTTGTGAGTTAATTAAAGCAGGCGTTAATGCAGCCCTCTCTCTCTCAGGGGGGAAATTGGCTTCCATTTCAGTGGTCTAGATTGCCAGTCAGTCACTTTAATGGTTTAAAAATCACCTGAATTCATTTCAGCAGAACGCTGCTCTGCTGTGTGTGCTGTTGACTGTAGTGTCCACACTGTCTGACTGCCGCACACAATCGGGCCTGTGTTCAGAACCTGAACCCATCCCAAGCAAAACACAAAGCCTCTGCTTATCTTCCTCCTCTCTTTCCCCCGCCAGCTCCTGGATGCTGCTGGACCCGGCGGATGCACATGGTGTTTCTCCTTTGCTGTGCTGTTTGGTCGTCGGGTTTGTTTGGTTTGAGAGAGGGAGACAGAGGCAAAGAGAGAGGGGGAACACCTAAATCCACATGCCTCAGCTCCGGCGTCTGAGCTCAGCTTCCCCTCACCCCTCCACGCAGACTGGGGGGGCTGGGGCAGGTTGGGGGTAAACATGACCCAGCACGTCTGGAGTTTTTCGAAAGAACAATGGAAAGTTTTGGGAAGATCAATGCAGTCAGACCCAGACAGGAGACCGTGTGTACACACGCCAGGTGTCAGACTGCTACAAGTAATCCGCCCAATCATAGAACGCGTGAGCTGAGAGAACGTCTCTGATTGGATAATTACACCCCGCTGTGCTGTCGCCTGGCAGGGCCACAGATGAACGCTGATGTTTGCCGGATGGTGACAGCGGCGCTGATCAGGTGATAACGCAGACAGACACCCTTTGCCATCGATGAAGCAGCCGTCTGATTTCATATGATTGAATTTCCACCTCAGTCAGCATGGAGCCAAAATAGTCATATTTCCATTAGCGTGACTTACTTTGCGTTATTATGCAACTCAGGGTTGCTCATGTTGCATAATTATAGCTTTTGTGGAACCTGTCTTATGGGAACGGACATTAAACTCAAAAAAATGAAAGTTAGTTGACTCTATAAAAACGCAAGAATGTATGTAATGTTTTAGTCAGTCAGCCAGCCGCTCAAGTAAAAGCAAAATAACTGGACTGAGTACGTATGAAGTCATATGGAAACAGTCTCAATGCAGACAAAAGGAGCCACACCTTGACAGCATCCAAAAATCTGCCATTCTGTAATGAATAATTCATTCAGGCCATTGCTGGCTGTAAGATGTGGGGCTGATGGTGTTGGGGTTCCAATCATGTGACTCCACTTTACCCCAACAAAGCAATTTCATTGGATAAAGCTGAATGGGTGGGTGGTATGCACATGCAGAGATGATCCTTTCTGGCCCTCCAAGATAAATTAGCTACAACATTCAAATTGAATCATAGGTATTCAGAGTGTGACTGCTCAACTGTGTAAATGTGATTAGGAGTGATTGTGTGTGTGTGTGTGTGTGTGTGTGTGTGTGTGTGTGTGTGTGTGTGTGTGTGCGCGCGCGCGCATGTGTGTGTGTGCGTGTGTGTATGTGCAGGTGCATGTCCATGTCAGAGCTAGGGTCAATTCCATTTCACCTCACTCAATCCAGGGTGTGACTTGAAATTCAATTTATGAATTGAAAATTAGTCATCACTTTCTATGAGAATTATTCATTTAATGAATTGAATTTCAGTTCATTTCCTGAATTGACCGCACTGAGAGTCTTTGGAGCAGAGGAGTCCGGGCCCGGGAATGGGCTTTAGTTCAGTTAGATCCTGATCTCGCTGATTCTGCTCTTTTAATCTGTTTAATCGAAGCTTTCCTGAACAACTAAACAAATAAATGTCACCGTCCATTGTTTCTAAAGAAATACAGCTGACATTTTATAGTGTTTTCTTGTGAAGCACTTTAAAATGAGAGGTCTTGTTTGACACAGGGTCTGGAAAGGTGAGAGAGAGAGAGAGAGAGAGAGAGGGAGGAGAGCGAGTGTGTGTGTGTGTGTGTGTGTCTGTGTTGGAACGGGAGAGGGGGGTCAGTGTGTAAGCATCTCTCTCTGAAACCTGACCTGCAGTGAAAACTTGGCCTCTGTATTTTGGAAGGATCTCCTGAGGGGCAGTCAGGGCAGCAGGTTTACCCCACTTTGCGTGTCACCTCTCCTCCACATCTCTCCCTCACACAGCGGCTTATCTTCCAAGACCAAGACAGAAGGGGAAGTGTGTTATGTCTGTGCCCTCAAAGTCTGAAAGGGGCTTCCAAGCAGCTGGCCAGCTGGTATGTGCGTGAGTGAAAGAGCCAGAAAGAATGGGGGAAAAATGGAGGAATTCCAGCTCTGTGTGTGTTTGTGTGTGATTTCTGCGTCTCCCTGTCAACCTCACATCAAGGCTGACGCGTCTAAAGTGTGCAAATACAACACAAACCGCACAGATAGCGTGTCGCCACCGCCCTCCCCTCCTCTCAGAGTCTGCGCTTCTGTTTCTGACAGCGTGACACGCCACTGGAGAACGCTGTTGACATCGTTGCTTGTTGTTATATGAAAATCAGCAGCTGCGGAGACGCAACAATATTAAGAGCGCTCTGTGGGGAAGCGAGTCGCAGCGGGGCTGTTAATCCAGCTGAGCGATTTTGCAGAGGAGCGCTGGGGATTCTGGGATGCGGTGTCCACACGCCCTGTCTCTGTTTACCGTCCCGCATTTCTGCGTCCTCGCCTGGCCGTTCTCCGCGGCACTTTCGGGGGGACCCTGAAGTGACCGAGGAGTTCTCAGTGTCCTCAGCCACCGTGTCCCTCACCTGGGGAGCATGTTTTCGGGGTGATGCTTCCCGTCTGCTCCTCCCGACGCCGGCATGGAGCACGAGGAGGAGATGAACGCAGGAGGTGCGAGCAGAAACAGTGGGATTGTTCTGCGGCAGGAGTTTGGAGAATGCCCCCTCCCTCTCCCTCTCCCCCTCTTTCTCTCTCCCTAATGTCCCACGTCCGCAGGCCTCTCCTGCATGAGACAACAGGCCTCACTGTTACGGGTGCTGTTGTTCCTATCCGTGTTACCGGGCCCCTTCCTGCAATAAGGCCTATTTTTGGGAAGCGACGTCATCCCGTGTTCAAAGAAAACGGTGGGCGTCTGGTTCCCCTTTCTCCCCGCTGCTCCCAGATTGGCGGGAAATTGACGGGTGCCGCTTGCAGTTTGGGGTGCAGCATCTGGAAGGCCGGGCCCGGCCCCTGACTCATTACTCAGAAGCCCGCCTACACGGCTGTGAATTGCACAACGTCACTCAACGCACGTTATCTGCACTTCCTATACTGTGCGCTCTCTGTCTGCCAGGTCAACCGCACACGGCCTGCGCGCTACATCTGATGAGTCACGGGAGCCCGTCATGTGTCACACCTCTGATTCAGGCAGGTTATGGAGGGAGGGGGAGGAAATAATTAGGGTCCTGTGCATTTACAGTAAGAGAGAACAGTGCCGAACTGACTCACCGTACAGCGCCGTACCCCGGACCCCGGTTTCTGCGTCTCCGTTACAGTACGCGTGGGCGTTTGGAGCGTACTCCTTGTGACTAAACCGGGCCAGTCGGGCGGACATATGGTCAAGGCGTTTCGTGACAGAAGACACATGTTCGGCGGTTCTGCAGAGAATGTCCAGGGTCACGGAGGGACCGCACAGAACAATGGCGATATTGACGGTTTCTGGACGGGCGCCATTCAGAGTAGTGAGGAGAAGAGTGGGAAGAGGAGCAGAGGCCTGCTGTCATGCATACAAACACTAAACTACGAGCACAGCATGGTGCAGTCTCTGCTCGTACGCTTAACCTGACACGCTGGCGGTAATCAGCTATTGGAGGTTGGAGCTGCGTTACCGTGTGGCAATGAGAGAGACACCAGGCCCGTCAGCGCTGAGGACCAGCAAGGTCATAGCCCACCCACTGCACTGCTCTCCAGCTCAGAAATCTTTAATGGCCCTTTCAGGGTTTTATCTGGGAGCAGTGTTACACCTAACAGACAGGGGCAGCTGGCAAAGTGTTATTGGAGGTTTGGAGCCTGTGGTTAATATGTAATGGGAGTGCTGTTTGCGTGTGTGTGTGTGTGCGTGCATGCGCGTTTTTATAAGCATGTGTTGTGCATGGGTTGTGTGGGGGGTCCATCTGAGAGATTATATGTATGTGTGTATATATATGGGAGCTTAATTTGACAAAAATCCTGAAGCTGCTGATGATAAACAGGCTTGTCACATTGAGTAAGGATTACTGTACTTTTTACACAGTTTTGTATGTCTATATATTTACACAAAAATTTGTCCTAATTAAAATAGAACAAATATAGGGCCACTTACATTAAAGTGAATTGATTATAATAAAAAGATCAGAGGTTGGTATTTAATTTAACTTTTTAATTTTACATGACGTGCCTGCAGACGGAGCTACAGTACGATGCTGCATGCAACCAGGTATGAAGGACTCAGCAGGTAATGGAAGCTTGCAGTTTAAACTGGCATGTGTTATTTAATCCATACAATCAAAACATAATGATAATAATTATCAAATACAGGCAAGCTTACTATCCATCCATGTAGCTTTAATTTATTTGTAGCTTGGCAGTCACGACTGAGTAAACCACAGGAATATAGTCCGATAGTAATAATTCAATAGTGCAGTAATCACAGGGTAACCACTGTGCGGTGTGTACAAAACACACAGGTGGCAATACTTGCCTGGTATCCTTTCCAGGGAGATACTCTGGTGCACATGTTTGCTTCCTGCCACAAACAGCAGTCTAAACCCCTGACTCTGTGTGCCATGCTGGGATCAGCTTTTGTCTCTGGGGTGACCTCACTCTGGCCCATAAACCCTGGCAACATCGCACTGCCCTTTCTGTGATGTCACAGGAAGTGACGTCACTGTCACTGACTCAATGTATGCCAGTGACAGACCCATTAGTAGATTCAGAGTCTTTGATGCTGGGAGACGTGTAGTTCCCATAGTGTGACGCCTTTCATGAAAGGCCGCTACATAGGAAAAGTAAAAGATGTCTGTGTTTAGTCAAATACAAAATCCAGAGTTACAACAGGACATACATTATAAATGCATGCAAAAATGTATTTATATACACAATTCCTATACATATATTGTGGAATGTCTGTAGGTGTTAATGCATAATACTCAGTGTCTTAGCCCCCTGTGACTCACCCCCCATTTCACCAGCCTGTGGCTTCAGGGGAAAAGGGGTTGATCTGGGGGGGGGGGTTGTGGCTGGGTTTGGGTACCCCTTTTAGAGGAAGTGGAGCTTGTGTCGTAGGGGGTGGAGTGAGTAACTGCTGTCTGACTCAGTACTTCCCCTTTCCCCAAACGCTGATTTCAGTTTTTTTTGCCGTCTGTGTGTCTGCCTCACTGTCACTGTCTTTGCCCTGTGAAAGGTGAAGACTCTGAACACGAAGTGACCCGTGACTCACGCCGTGGATGGCTGCCATTCTCTGGAATGCGTGAAAACGGGCCTCATTCCCATAAATACCGCTGTCAGTGATCATCACTTTGAAAAGGTCTGTACCCACCTGCTAGCAGGACCTGCTGTCCGCTCTGCCCCCAGAAAGAGTGCTGTTAGTATGGGAATCCTTACGTTTCGGTAAACAAAGCATTTAAACCCAGCCCTTTCATTTGAGATGGAACACCTCTGCGTGCAGTGTATGAACATGCAGATCTCATCCTCATTGAAATGGATTTCACGTTAACTCATAGGCCAGGCATGTGGCAATAGTAGTGAGAAGCAGTGCTTGCAGACAAAAGTTTGCCAGTTCAATTCCCTGCTGGGGCACTGCTGCTGTACCATTGGGCAAGGTACTTAACCCACAATTGCCTCAGTAAATATCCAGCTGTATAAATGGATAACATTGTAACATATGTAAGGCGGTCTGGATAAGACAGTCTGCTAAATGACAATAGTGTAATGTATTTACATTTATGTAGAGTGTCAAGGGAACAATTGTTGTGTATGAATGTTTATTATCTATATTTGTGAGTGAAGCATCAGATCCACATTCAGTTGTTGAACCAGAAGATGTGCTCTCAGGGAGGAAACTGTGATTGGGCGATTGTTCCACACCTGATTGTAATTAAAGGAACCACAGCATAAAAGCAGGTGTGCATGATACAACACAGTCTTGGCCTACACACTGAAACCGCCAGCTGGTGTTTGGGCTTTTTTTGACGCAAATATTGCGTCAGTATTTTCAGTAACAAGTACGGGACGGACTCATTCCTGAACTGAAATGCACATATCTGTGTTTCCTTTGTGGCTAATTTGCTGCAAGCTGCTTAACGGTTTTGTCTGTTAACAAGCAAATTGTCTGTTTTTTTTTTGTTTGTTTGTTTTTTACTTTTTCCAGAGTGAACGTTGAGAAATGTGTTTGGTTTTTAATGTTGCCTTGTGATGTCACAGTTTTGGCTTTTCCAGCTGACATGTTACCTCACATTGGCTTGAATCTTTGATATCAGTCTGGCAAGTCTTTCTCTGGGTGCATAAAGCCTGTTTTTGTCCTCTTTTTTTATAATATGAAAATGTTTTTAGATTTTATCTGTCTTTTTAAATATATTCTGGTTATTTTCTTACTTTGAATTGAATTCATTATTTGATTTTATTGAATCACTGGAAGATTTTAGAGTCTCCTGGAAATAACTCAGTGATTATGAGGAAACCATACATAATCACATACTGTAATCACACGTCAAAAATTTCCACTCATGTCTCTGTCATATTGTGTGTTTTATGATATTTCATACATATTCCTTGCACTCAGGATGTTGCATTACAGGATGTGTGGATATACTGGGTGTTCTTTGGTTGCACTAATTGATTGCTCTTTGTGGATTACTCTGGTCTGTTTTGATGGTAGTTTACCCCCTCCCACCCCTTCCCTATTGATCTTGTTTTGGGGGTATTGATCCCGCCACGGAACATCTGCGGCCCTGAAGTAAACAGGCTTTCACAGGTCCTCTCTTTTGTCACCCCAAATCACCAGCCTCTTCTGCGACCACTCAGTAAAAGAGCATGGAATTCCAGACCAGGGAACTCGGAACCTCTCTGGATCTGGGAGAGACAGTCACAGCCTCAGGGATGGTGTCTGCTGAAGCAAGACTAAAATCATGTATAATTAATAGCACTAGTATTATTAGTATTGCTAAAGGATAATTATTATCATTGGCAGTATGTACAGTAGATGTTTGCCATACATGTAAATTGAATTGAATTGAACGTATAGACAGAGTTCTGCCTCTGTCTCTCTGTAGGCACCATTCTAGGATGGCAGAATTCATGCGAAGTGGGCCAATGTCCGATTTTACAGCTGTAATCCGTGTAACACTTTCCAGGGACATGGCTTTGACTGGGGTGTTAAGTAAATATAGGACTCTGTTTTGGCTGTAGTAAGAGCACACAGCTTATGATAAGGATCCTTCGATTTCAGACGATTCATTTTAACATGGTCCAACTTTAGAATAATCTGCTTGTCATCATGGCAACTTCTACTCTTTTTTTGTGCAGAAGATGGGACTGGCTACGAAAGGTGGGATTTTGAGTGTGTGTTGCTCATTGACCACCGGAGGGCACCACAGTAGCCTTGCTGTGATAATGAAACAGTTTACAGGGTCTGTGTGTCCAGAAAAAGAAAAAAACAAAAACAAAAAAACTACAGTTTCCAGAAAATGTAACGGAAACTAACAACCCTGTGCATTTGTTCTGAAAGAGATCAAAAGCTCTGTGACAATTGTTTTGTCGAGTTAAGAAGGGAAAAATGTGCGGAGGATCTGAAATGAATTGCAAACGAACCTCACACACAACTCCACAAGAATAAAAGTTCACTTTTGTCCTTCCCAGGGGCTTATCTGATAGGAAGAAGTGAAAAGATGACATATGAAGAAGTCAGAAAGATGGGAAGCAGAGAGTATGATGGAGGTGAGAGAGTGCAGTGGGAGTAGAGGCTGGGTAGAGGGCACTGAGCGAGGGAGGGAGGGGGAGGGAGAAGGGGTGGAGTGGAGGGCTTGCCCAAAGTGACAGGGAGACCCTCCTCTCAGCTCTTATATAGAGGGGAGAGAGAGAGGGGCAGAGAGAGAGAGGTCGAGCGCAGAGGCGATAACCTGCCGCGGGGTGTATCTCAATCACAGGCACGCGCTTGTGCTTTTTGCATTGGATTACTGCTCCAGAGACGAGGAGGAGGACAGTTTACTCTGTCACACTTTGCTCCAGGTAAGGGAAACTTTTTATCCTTTCTTTTCTTTTTTGTCCCACTTTCTCTGTCAGCGGCGCTCCTTCCCTGTCTCCCTGTCTCAGTTTTGCCCACAGGTGCAAAAATCTGCAGAGGGGCAACATGTGCCTGGGTTACCTTTGAACTCTCACAGCACACACACAGACAGGCAGAGATTAATGGACACTTGAAATATCTGCTTTGCTGTTTGGTAAAAATCTATGGAGTGACAGGGATTGATTTTAGGAATGGTTTCTTTTCATACACTGCTATCTCAGAGGCAGGGACTTTGTACGTGAGAGAGCATATGTGTTTGCATTTAGGGCGTATATTGGAGTGTGTAAGCGCACTTATGTCTACCTCTGAGGACAGCAGGGGTTTTCAGAAACCTATCAACAATGAATGCAAGAAAAGGCATTATTGTTGGATTATGGCGGGTAATGAGGAGGACAGGTTGTCTGTAGTAGCTCAAGCCCCGGGTTTCCCGGTGTCATCCCTCTCTCCCTCCATCCTGTGACTTTCCACATGACGCCGTAAGCGTTCGCACCTGTCTGCATGTGTGCCCTCCTTACCTGAGAGCCCTGTGACGAGTTGGCGCACGGACTCTCCAGAAAAGGCTGCATTCCGGAAGGTTCTTCTCCCTCTGACACACTCTCTCCTGAGCACTCCTGAAAGTAGCGTTCCATACCTCGGCACAGGTGCTTTGTGCTGGCAGGTTTCTGTGTCTGTGGGTGTTTGTACAGTTTGATAGTTCAGTGCACAGTTGGGTTCCTGTGTACTGGGAGTGTTGGAGTGCTTGTGTGTGTGTGTCTGTTTTTGTTTGTGTTTGTCACAGCTGGTGGCCATTATTATTATTATTATTATTATTATTATTATTATTATTATTATTATTATTATCCTGTACATGTTATTGATTGTATTGTGAAACATGTACACTTTTATAAGTAAAAAAATGCATTTCAGGTTACAGGATATTGCTTATTAGTTAGAATTAAACACCAATGAGCTATTAAAAAGGTAATTGCTGCTGACTGGAGGTACCCTCTAAATAAGTATCATCCATTAGCAGCTGATTTTAATACTCCTTGACCCTTTTTACTAGACTGCACTTGAAATTAATTTGATGAAATAAATTCAGTTGCAATAAAAAAGGAAATGGTTCTGAGCCAAAAACCATCTCTGATCTCTAACAATTAAAATACAGTAATTTAATGGAGCCTACTCTCTATGATATTATATATAAAAATTCTATTATAAAAATCATTTAATTGTTTACAATTGACATTGTTAATAAAGGTACTGCAATGTTGCCACAAACACAAAAGTAAAACATCACCAGCAGTGGATGGGTGATCCTTGCTTGAACTGGCATGCTCATTTATCATGGAAAAAAGCAGGCAAAAACAGATTAAGGCCAATTATCAGTTTAAAGGTAAGCTCTGTGCTCATGGGTGGCTGTGTTTGTGTGTGTGTGTGTGTGTGTGTGTGTGTGTGTGTGTGTGTGTGTGTGTGTGTGTTAATGGGGGAGGGGGCACCCTCTCTGAGTGTTTGCAGTGTCTCCCATCATCCCCTTAATAACCTCCACACAGCTGAAAAACAAAGCTGGACATGCCGTGATTCAGTCTCAGTATCTTCACTGTGAGGATGCTGTGCGGTGCCAGTGCAGGCAGGGTTTTTGGGATGCTAAAACCCCCCCCACCTCAGTGATATTTCTGTGAAGTGTGGGGAGCTGGTCACGGGTTCGAGTCCCGGTTCCCTCTCGGGCGCAACTCTCCGGCTGCTGGCTCTGGAGTGAGGTGGAGTTTAACGGCTTGAATCACAGCGTTATGCAGATTGGAGAATTGGCTATGGGTTCAAATCTTTTTTTTTTCCACAGTCAGAAACATGCTGGCTGTTGAGATTAAAAAAAAAAATCTGGGGTTTTGCTGTGACAGGAACTGGTCACACCCTGTGCTGGAGACGCCTCTGTCTGGGATATTGCCTGGCACACGGCTTCATAAAATGAATGAAATTCTTTTGTCTGGTCTGGATCCCTAATGAGTTTGTCCTTCAAACCACCTGCATGAGCACTCCTCCACAGAGTATCTCACAAAGCACTGAGATGTGCCTGATATCTCTAACTTGCATGTGTAGTCTCACCCATATCCCTCCTTTCACCCTGAAGCCAGTAATTATCATGACACCAGCAGAGCTGTGAGGTAAAATGCTTCTTACACTAGACACATCCACTTGCAGGTGCGTTTTCAGGGTAATACTCTACACAATCCTGGCTCTTTTCTCTGACAAATTACAAAGCATATCAGTTATCCTGCCCCATTTATCATTTAATGGAGCAGTTCAGCTGTAATAAAAGAAAATTCTTAAGGTTTGCTGGCAGTGTCCCTCATGGTATCTGAGCCATCCACCTGGCGGTTGGTAGCCTTTCTCCAAGACTGACACAGAGCGGGGCAGACAGCGGTGTTAGCAGCGGATTCCTTGAAGTGATCTCTGATGAAATACCACAGAAGCCAGAGGCAAAATGTGATTTTGGTGACGTTTAAAAATACAGGTTATTCAGACAGCAGGGCAGCAGGGATGGGATTCTAGAACGCAAAACACATTCCGCTGGAAGTGAACTGAGCAGAACGATACAGGGTGTGTTCCATTGGTGCGCTGGGTGGGGGGGGGTATCCTGTTCTTATTGGATCTGACTGTTTGCTTTCCACCTCTCCAAAGAGGCGCAAAGGCCAGCAGAAGGGCGGCAGTGAAAGCAGGCTGAGCAGAAACTGAACGCTGCCACCGTGTGTGTGTGTGTGTGTGTGTGTGTGTGTGTGTGTGTGTGTGTGTGTGTGTGTCCGGCGCGAACTGAAGGCACAGTCATGCAGAAAACTGCACCGCAAAGGACTTTTCCGGAGCTCCTCTTCATCTGCGGAAGGGCCATTGTGCTCTCCGGGTTGATTGGGTAATTAATGATGCTATTTATATAAGCCGGCACCACCCCTCGCGGTCGGAGCTCCCTCCCGGGCCCCGCCCACTCCTGCAACCCGACACCACAACAGGCCTGTGAACACGGGCGTCACGTGTGGAGATAAGCTATTGTTCTGCAGAGGGCAGAGCGAGAGTTAAGGGGGCAAAGTCCTCGCACTGCTGAGCCAGTGGAGACACGGGAGACAGGGCACCCACCAGCGGAATGACTGAGAGTCTTTGGAGCAGAGGAGTCCGGACCCGGGAATGGGCTTTAGTACAGTTAGATCCAGATCTCGCTGATTCTGCTCTTTTAATCCGTCCTGCTGAATGCAAGCTTTCCTGAACAACTAAACAAATAAATGTCACCGTCCATTGTTTCTAAAGAAATACAGCTGACATTTTATAGTGTTTTCTTGTGCAGCACTTTAAAATGAGAGGTCTTGTTTGACACAGGTCCTGGAAAATTAATGTTCTTACATGGGTGGGAGAGTGTGTGTGTGTGTGTGCGCGCGTGCGTGTGTGTGATTGTCTGTGTGCCTGTGTGTGAATTTTCCCCAGTGTGTGACTGATAGCTCTGACCACAGGAAATTCATGTCTGTCCGTCACAGTGTCACACGATAACCGCCTGTCCCTCAGGTTAACCCCCTGCACATGTGCGAGTCACACTTCGATAAACAGCTGTTTATCTTTTTTTGCCAATACTTCCACTCATCTCCGGAGTCTCTGCTATTTTCAAAGCCGGCGCGGTTGTGTCACTGTGGTTAAGCGGCTTGAAACGACCAACAAAAGGAGAGACAGCTGTGTTCAGAGGTCCACCGAGGGGGGGCTGTTTTGATAGCACTCCTTTTTTCTTTTTTGGGAGTCTTACCCATTTTCCCATGCATTCCAGCTTGAAATAGATTTTTAAAAACAATAAAACACACCCAACTTAGCATGGTTACAATAGTTTCAATATTGATTTATCCATTTGATTACTGAACCCTAAATGCCCCCTACCCATATATCTATCTCAAAGTCACGAGTGAAGATGAGTGTCTGTGCTCTCACGTTTATCTCAGGCCGCATCTGTGCACAGTAGTTTGGTCTGTTGTGCTGTGTAATGCTGATGAAGACTGCGCCCTCAGTTAAACAGCAGTAGATGAGATTTGATGAAAAGCAGCAGCTCTCTGGTGCCTCCATGATGTTGACTGATGTGCTGTCAGTCCCAAAACTCATCAGATTCCTTTTTCACGCCAGACCAGACCTTAGCCCTGGTAGCATTAGCGACCTGACCCGAGCTAACTCGTGTGCTTTAGGGAGATACGAGAGCAGCTTGTTTCTCTTCCCTTTTGGGATATGCATCACTGTAGGGTTTGAGCTGAATATGTCCCCTTGTAGTGAATTATGCATGTGATTAGACGATTTTATTCAGAAAAGATGAATGTGTCCTGACCATCGTGACTAGGTTTATTTGTGGTAACTGTGGCCAACCTTAGTCTGTGTGTGTGTGTGTGTGTGTGTGTGTGTGTCTGAGTACACACGTTTGTATACTTGGGCAGCAGTGTGGTGTTTTGGAAAGGAGTAGGGCTCATAATCCAAAGGTTGCTTTTTCTATTCTTTGCTGGGGCACTGCTGTTGTACCCTTGGGCAAGGCACTTAACCCAGAATTGCCCTAGTAAATGTCCAGCTCTATAACTGGATAACATGTAAAACTGTAACCTATGTAATTCGCTCTGCATAACAGCCTCAGCTAAGCAGCTAAGTGGAAATGATGTGTATGTGCGTTTGCTTATGTTCCAGTTGTTAGATTACTGTTTAACAATAAACCCAATAAATTCATTTTCAGCTGAAGTGTGTGTGTGTGTGTGTGTGTGTGTGTGTGTGTGTGTGTGTAGGCATTACATTGGTCCTCCTGACCACCGTGACTAGGTTTATTTGTGGTAACTGTGACCAACCTTAGTCTGTTGCAGTAATATTATAAGATCCCCCATACAAAAAAAGATACACTAATGATACCGTATATTTCAGAGAACATATATTTTTTTAGCTCAATCAATATATTGAAAATATGTCAATGAAATGTAAGTGAAAATATGTAAATGAAACTTCAATATATATCATATATTTGAAATGTCATTAAAATACAATTTATTCATGTATTTATTTTAAACTCACACAGGTGAAAAATGAAGCTCCTGTTAGCGACCATAGCCCTTGGGCTCCTCCTACTGGCCGAGGGCGGTATGGCGAAGCGCGCACTGCGGACGAGGAGGGAGCTGAACAGCCCGCTGCACAGGGGCGGGATTCGGGACCCCAACGGGTCGTACTGCGCGAGGAGGGGGGGCTGCTGCCCGGGACGGGACGACCAGTGCACCGTCCCCTACCTGGACACCATCTGCTACTGCGACCTGTTCTGCAACCGCACCGTCTCCGACTGCTGCCCTGACTTCTGGGGGCACTGTCTTGGCATCCCGCCTCCCTATATTGGTAAGAGGGGGTGAAATGGGAGGGTGGGGCGGGTGGGGGTTAACAGATGTGAAACAGATGTGAAAGCGTGACTGAGGTTCAAAACCGATGGCCAGTGTAATGGCCAACGTCATTGCCAGTTGAGCTAGCCAGAGAATTTGCCCCTTGCTCTGTCAGCAACAGCGCCAGCTAACCAAGTCTCAGGGAGTGACGTCACCTCTGAAACTGCTCTGCTACCTGCTGCCCGACTGACTTTGCTCAGGTCTCACACAAGCTCCTAATTTCAACTCTGCTACATATGCATGTATACCCTTGTTTGTAATCCACACCAAGACCCAAACCATGCACCATGTGACAGCAGAGGACTTGTCACATGACAGCGGAATCAGTGCTGGTTTTGGAGCAGGGATTGTGACCCAAAAGCTAATGGTTTCAGTTCATGGGTGGGGCCCTTTTATTGTACCCTCAAGGCAAGGTGATCCACCCAAATTCTTTCTGGAACTGTACTGTTGAATTAATGATTAATATGTAACATGCATGTTGCTCTGCAAACAAAAAAGAAAAAATGCTAACGAAAATTACGACATTGTACTGACATTGCTGAGTCTAACACACAGCTCTGTAGAACAGGAGCTGAAACACAAGCCCCACACAGACCTCCTGACTCTGCGTCCCTGGGAGATCAGATGAGCAGCGAGAGTTCATATGTAGTTTACATGTCATGTTTCATGAGACTGACACAAGGCAAAGCAATGTATTCCCTTCCCATGTCTGCACAATTGTTATCAAATAAATCTGTGAGGAAATGCACTTATGATTATATTATTATATTATTATGATACAGCAATATGTAGACACGATAACAATCAAACTGGCCAAACACCAGTGTGAGTTACAGTGAGAAAGTGATGGTGAAGGGTTATCCGTGCTTTTGCGTGTGTAAATCCGTTCAGTTGCGGTGCCTGGGCAGAGGCGTAAAGCATGCTGGCACAGAAATGTACCTGAAAATCAGAGCACAGTGGCTTTCTTATTAACGAGGGGGAGAGAGAGATGGATGAATGGAGGTCAGGCGAAGAATGTCTGCAATGTGGAGGGGGTGGGGAACACGAGGGAAGGCAGGGAAGGGGCGTGACAGGTATGCGCTCGTTAGACGATGGGGGTGTCGGCTGTTTGCTGAGGGACGGGAGCCGGGGTCTGCAGGTGTGTCGTCGGGTTAGATATTCACACTGGGCCAGGTGTTATACGGCACGGTTATCTCCACATCTCTACAGCTCCCCTCCCTCTCTCTTTCACTCCCTCTCTCTCTCTACTTCCTCATTCTCTCCCTCTTTGACTCCTTTCTCTTTCACTCTATTTCTCCCTCACACTTTTCCTCTTATATCTATCACCCCTTCTCTCTCAATCCCTCTCTGTCTCCCTGTCTCTCATTCTCTTTTTATCTCATTCTATCACTCTCACTCCGTCTCCCTCCTCTTTCTCTCTCTCCCTTGCCAGCCTCTCTCGGCTCAGCTTACCTGTATGAGGGTAGCAACCTCAGTCAAGCGGAAATGACCTCCTTCACAGCACAGAGGCTTGGTAAGGCTTGGTGTTGGTTACTGCACCGGTTCATCTGGGGAGAACTGACCGTGGCTGCAGCGGCCAGCCAACCTCACAACGAGCTCTTTTAAACAGGGAAGCAGTGAGGGTCTGTATAGTTAATTCACCTTAATACACTCACCTGTATTAGGTTTTAAACAGCAAATTGAGGTACCTGAATATTTCTCCTTAATACATTACGTTACAATACATTGTTGGCATTTAGCAGACGCTCTTATCCAGAGTGATTTACATCAATTACAGGGTTTTTTTTACAATGTTATCCATTTATACAGCTGGATATTTACTGAGGAAATTGTGGGTTAAGTACCTTGCCGAAGGGTACAGTGGCAGTGTCCCCGTGGGGAGTTGAACCGGCAAACCTTTTGGTAACGAGTCCTGCTCCTTAACCACTACGTTACGCTGCCGCCCTGTAATGTAACCTGAACAGACCCGAGTTCCCCCCTCCTCAGAGGCACCTAGCCCACGCATAGCGTTCTCATGATGTCATGGTGCCACCATGGCAACGGCAGCGATAACGCCGATACAATGTAGCGGGAGCATGCCGAGGAGTTCCGGCGCGGCGAGGGAGGAGAGCCGGGGGCCGCGGAGCGGACCCGCCCGGTCAGCTGTTCCACCCTCCCCACCTCCCCCCTCCTTTCGGCGTAGCCTGCGGCTGGCCGCCGAGTGCGTCCTATCATCTCGATGGTGTCAGAGTTCATTAGGCGGCCGTGGGAGGGCTAGCAGCAGGGTGCCGCGGTGATGAATCGGACCGGGTTCTCCCACTGAGGGGTCCCCCCCACGCGCCCGTCCCACGCCGATCGGGGTCCCGTAGGAGTGTGTTTCTCAGGGCACCGCCGGTGCCGGGGGAGGGTGTGTGGTTTGGGTATGAGAAGGCCCAGGCTGCCCGGCGGACAGGGTGAGCTCTAATTAAGCTCGTTAAGGCATGACGAGAGCCTCGCATCGCTGGGAAAAGCTGAGAAAAGCCAGGAGAACATTCCAAAGCCGGATTACAGCAGCTCCATGCCGGACAAACAGCAGCCCGGGTTAACTCTCTCAAACCTGGCGCGTGTGTGTGTGCGTGTGTGTGTGTGTGTGCATGTGTGTGCATGCATGCATGCGTGTGTGTGTGTGTGTGTGTGTGTGTGTGTGTGTGTGTGTGTGTGTGTGTGTGTGTGTGCGTGCGTGCGTGTGTGTGTGTGTGTGTGTGTGTGTGTGTGTGTGTGTGTGTGTGACTATCCCCTTTCCTCTTTCATCAGTAAATGATCAGAGTGCACTGTGCTTGATCCTGGTTAAAGGAGAGATATGCCATGCCTTCCTGACTGCTGCTAATGGCAATCTTCTGTCCTGATTTCAGGGGTCTGTGAGAGAAACGGACACAGATTCCACTCTGGGGCCACGTACAAAGAGAACTGCAACTTATGGTGAGTCCCTCCTCTCTCCTTTCTCTCCCCCCTCCTCTCTCTGCCTTTGTCTTTCACTCCTTACATTTACACTCATCCTCCCTCTCTTTTCCTCTCCTGCTTCCTCCTGTTCCTCTTACCCCTTTCCCACGCCCACCTCTCTCACTCCCTCTCTCTCTCATTCCATCACCTTCCCTTATTGAAAACAGTAGGCTGTCAGACACTGCGTTTAGGCCCACAAGAGCTTCCCTTGTGCGCAGCATTCTAATCGGTGTAGTTAATTGCATGACCCCTCTGAAAGGTATTGCTGGGAGACGAATTCCGTTGAAATTTTAAACTTAAGGCATTTACCGACACAACAGTGGGGTGGGAAGGCAGGGGCGAGGGTGGGTGTGGGTGTGTGTGTGTGTGTGTGTGTGTGGGGAGGTTAGTCCAGAAGCCATCTTATTAATATGGGGTGTTGGGGGGTCCTGGGGGATTAGAACCACACGCATTCCTGACTCCCGTCTGTCTCTGGCTCCGTCTCTCTCACAACTCTGTGACAGAACAACAGCAAGGGGTCCGCCATCTACACTGCAAACACACAGCGCTTAACACACCACACAAAGGCATGGCGGCCCAATGCATTGCATTACATTATTGTTACTTAGCAGACTCTTATCCAGAGGGACTTACATCGGTTACAGTTTTTTACAATGTTATCCATTTACACAGCTGGATATTTACTGAGGCAGTTGTGGGTTAAGCACCTTGCCCAAAGGTACAGCAGCGGTGCCCCAGCGGGGAATCAAACCAGCAACTTTTCGGTTACGAGTCCTGCTCCTCAACCGCTATGCTACACGGTGGCCCCGCGTTCCTCCCTCTGTGTGTGCTCTGTGCACACGCTCACCCATACGCTCACCTCTGACTGGATTACTGGTGGTCTCACAGGTGATTGGCTTCATCCCGTGGTGTCAGTAACAACAGCCGTATTGTAGCTTTATGGGGGGCCAGTCACGTTCAGGTCTCTGCTCTCCGTGCGTTTCCGCATTGTGAGGAATTAACAGGCTACGGGTCAATACTGAGATATTAAATATATAAAAATAAAAGATATATATTTCATGTGTTCATATGTTTCATATTTCATATGTACCAAACTATTTTGAGTATGTTTGAAACATTGCAATATGTCATATTGCCACCTTCATATATGCCATTCTGTTGTAAGACGTAAATCTACAATAAATTTTTCAGAAAGTGTTGACATTTATTCTTACAGGTACAATATTATTTCCCAAACATTGAAAATATATTCTTTGTATATGGTATTTTATGTTAAAACATATTTCTTTCACACTGTTCCACATTGCTATCACACTCTCTCTGCTTTAGGTTCACATTCTTTTTCGATTTAAATTCCTTGCACGCAGACGTTTCTTCCTCTGCGTTTCCGCGAACAGCCGTGAAAATCACCTCGTGGAGCTTCCTCAGGAATTATCCCTGAATCCCATATTCAGCATTGTTGAGTCCTATTTGAGCGTCCGTTGTAATGTGTCACTGTCCTGCTTCTTGAGGAGCTCGGGCTGTAATTCTGCGGTTAGCAGCGGTGCAGATAGAGGCGTGATCTGAGACTCCCAGCCTTTCCTCCTCCTCCGCGGTTCTGGCCTCTTGTTCTGTGTGTCCGGCCCCCTCCGCGCCCTCTTCCTCTCTGCTTTCCAGCGATTTCGCAAAACACGACCCAGCCGCACAAACCAGCGGAATTGAACCTAACAGCTGCCGAATTCCTTATGCCCCCCTCAAAGAATGCTGCTCCTCGATATCAGTGTGTTATCCCTTCTCGGGAAATGGGCGAGAGAGGCACGAACGCACGCTCTCCTGTGCTCACTGTTCCAGAATGTTCGGAATTCCCCACCTCCGTGTCTGAGCCGTTTCTCACCTATGTGGTGTGTGCTGTCCGCTGAGACTTGCATGAGGGTGTGTGTGTGTTTGTAGAGTGTGTGTGTGTGTGTGTGTGTGTGTGTGTGTGTGTGTGTGTGTGTACAATGTGTACAATGTGTGCATGTGCATGAGAAACTGTATACATTTACAATACATCCTCACTGGCTCTGTACACACCTGTCAAGCTCCGGTAGGTCTGATCTGGTTTGGTCCGGTTCAGTCCAGTCTAGCACAGTCACGTTATTTTCTATTCGCCTCTGTATTCACACATGCCAGTGTCCCTATCTGAGGTCAGTGGCACTGTGTTAAGCATTGGTGGGTGGTCAGGGCAGTACTGTAGCGGTGACGTAAGGGTCACCTTCACCTTGATGTGTGGTATTGCATGCCCTCTCCCCTCCCAGAGACCTCAGCGGAGGTTAAACAGGCCGCACCTTCCCGCCGGCTAAAAATAGCCCTTTGTGCAGCAGAAGGGCCCGAAACAGGATTAGAGAGCTGACTCTCCCCTCTCGCCTGAAAACTCAAACAGAACACGTGATAAGCCAGGACAGGAGCGCACCCACACACCCGTCTCAGCTGTTCCCCTCTCCCTGTGCGGGGGGCAGCAAGGTCCAGAGGGAGAGGAGGAGGCTTCCGGTGCTAGGTGTCCTCCCCACCTCCCTACCTCCCTGTCCTCCTTTTGGCTCGGGCCCCGTTGGCCCTTATCGCTTCCTCCCACGCCTCCCTCCCCCCTTTGCCTCTCAGATCTCCTCTGAGAGGAACCGACCAGCGGGCCGGGCCGAGCGCAGCAGAACACAATGCCAGAGCCGTCCGGCGGCAGCGCGGAAGCAGCCCAATGCTAGCGGCGACCGTGGGGCCCGGTCCGTGGGGAGGGGCCCCGCCCCGTCCCACACCTGTTCTCCGCAGCTGCAGGCTGGGAAAGGGGCGGGGCTGGAGGCCTCAGACTGACAGCGCCTTTATGACCAGGTGATGAGGACTGAGAGCAGGATGCAGCCGCCAGAGACGCCTGTATCACAGTGAAAGGGAGACTGATCTGAGATAAGCGCTCGGCATGTTACACGCAGAGTGGCTCTCCCAGCGGAGGAAATGCAGTTCAGCTTTGAAATGAACGTCAGCGTGTGATCTGTGTGTGTGCGCGCGCTATTGTGTGTGCGTGTGTGTGCATTGTGCAAGTGTGTTCGAGTGAGGTATTTGCGGTCTTGATAAGGAGGTAATTGCGTCTCCTTGATTTAATCTCTGCGCTGTGAATTATTTGGGTGCTTTGTTCTCAGTGCTGGCACACAGCCCTTTGACAGGGCTGCGGCATTATTTTCTGATTAATTCGGATTGGTTGATATTATCGAGCTTTTCTCATTGGTCAGAGACCTCCGAGTTTACAGAGCACTGAGCTATATCAAAGGAAAGCCTCTCTCATTGGTCAGTGACCTCCGACTTTACAGAGCACTGCGTTATATCAAAGGAAAGGGCAGGACAGCCTGTCAGAACAGGCTTAGAGCATGAGGCATGTTTCTTCCATCCACAGCCTGTGGTTTCAGCAGCAGGTATTGGTGCCGTTCTTATTTCCCTGCCCTTCATCCTCATGACATCACAATGACATGAGGGAGTTAAAGTCCCAGCCCCATGTTGTAGCAGGGACCTGGCACTCACTGAGAGTTAAAAACATGGCGCGGGAACTTGGAATCAAACAATGAACACTGGTATCCTGTCCAAAAAGCAGTGCCGTTCCACGTGTCTGCCGCCACAAACAGCAGCCTAAACTCCTGACTCCGTCAGCCTGGGGATCAACTTCTGTCTCTGAGGTGATCTCACTCCGGCCCACAAGCCCTGGCAACATCACACTGCCCTTTCGGTGATGTCACAGGAGATGATGTCACTGTCAAAGACTCAGTGTACGCCAGTGAGAGACTCATCAGTGGGTCCAGATTCTTAATAGGCGTCTGGATGCATTCAGATGTCTGAAGTGAAGTGCCTGACTGAAGGCCACTGCCTTATAAGGAAAAGTAATAGATGTCTGTGTTTGGTCAAAACTCACAAAACTCAATGATTCATGTGTATTAATACGTATCACAATCATCATAGTCATTTTCACATGGATTATGCAACTCTACACACGTATATGTATTGTGCAATATAGTTTACAATTGTTATGTAATTTTGCAAAATATTCTACAACGTTTGCTTTAAAGTACAGAGATCAAAGAGGCAATAGCTCCTATGTGCGCGGTACATTCTGACATTTATTATTTTTAAGATGAATGAGTGCTTGCTGAGGGCAGGGCTGGCTGGCCGGCTACCTCCCGGGTACAGCGTGTTCGCCGGGCCCCGGGGCCGATGCAGAGGCAGATCATGTGCGGGTTTCAGCAGAGGGTCAGCAGCAGGGTGTTTCCGGGCGGGAGGGGGGTGACGGCGACGGTCCCGTGGGGTGGGGGTCGTGAGAAACGGCTTCCTGCGGACGGTGACCCCCGTGACCGCACACGCGAGGCCCGTGCATCGCTCTGCACCCGCGCAGAGACGCGCAGGGAAGCGCAGAGAAACCCCTGACGCAGCCGTGCGAATTTATGTCTGTTCTCACCCGCCGGGGCCAGCCCCTCACACGGGCTCCACAGTGCTGTTCTGGCCCGACTAAAGGGAAGGGGGAGGTCACAGTCTGTTTCCCCCGAACAATTTGGCTGTGTGGGTTTGCGCGCGCGCGCGCGCGTGTGTGTGTGTGTGTGTGTGTGTGTGTGTGTGTGTGTGTATGTTTGTATGCATCTATGTGCGTGCATGCATGTGTGTGTGTGTGTGTGTGTGTGTGTGTGTGTGTGTATCTGTATGGGTGTGTGTGTGTCTGTGTGTCTGTGTGGGGGTGTGTGTGTGCGCACATATATGTATTTATAGCTTTGAGTGTGTGTGGATAATACGGTCGGGGGGCAGGGCAAGGGTGTGTGTTTGAGGTAGCACTGCACACATGTGCTCCGGAGCATGACTAAATAAGTGTGGACCTGTTCCAATTCCTGTGTCCAGAGGAATGAAAGGCCGAATGAAAGCACGCATACTGAACATAACATCCATCTGCAGAGGCACTCACAGGCGTGTGCCGAGCCAAGGGATGCAACAAGGTGCTTACACAACACAAACAAGCATGGAGGAACCTCACCGTCAGTGATTCTGAATATCTGCACCCAGAAACACTCCTGTTTCTGTAGGGTGTCACGGCCAGAGCCTACTCTCATATTTATTTTGCAAGTCGTGTATACATAAATACATATTACTTATCATTTTTCATTATCACTTTTTAAAATTATATTGTTGTCATTTAGCAGACGCCCTTATCCAGAGCGACTATGTAACTATCGGTGACAGTTTTACATATTATTATAATTTATAGAGTTGGACATTTACTGAGGCAGTTCTGGGTTCAGTACCTTGTCCAAGGATACAGCCCTAGCAGGGTATCGAACCAGCAACCTTTCGGTTACGAGCCCCGATCCTTACCATGTTACACTGCAGTTTTATATATATATATATATATACATACATACACACAGGCACAGACACATACACACAGGAATTCTGGGACCACCGATACCGATGCGTGGTTTTCACGCTTGGGGTACTGAGGTCGCTCTCTGGTGCGTGTCTGTGACAGATAGCCCCGCTGGAATAGAGGCTGACCGTATCAGCGTATCTCCCCTCTCCAGTGTGCTAGATGCACCGTGACTCATCGTTTCAGGGGCAGTAGCAATGCCTCTTTGACTGTGACTCACAAACATAACATTTTTAAACAAAACAATGTCAAGTATCCTGACGGCGTAGTAAGAATAGCCAGTCTGGTTGGCCTACCCTCCGAGGGGCCTGGCTGACTAAAAATGGGCAAATTTCTAAACACCGCAGCCTTAAAAGGCTGGCATTCTTTAATATTTCGCTCTCTCACTCTCACTCTCTTCCTGTCTCTCCTCACTCTCTTGCTCCCTCTCTTGCTTGCTTCCTGTCTCTCTCTCCCCCTATCGTTCTCTCTCTCTCTGTCTCCCTCTCTTTCGGTTTCCCTCTTTCTCCCTCTTTCTTTCTCTCTCCCTCTTGCTCCCACTCACTTCAGCTCTCTCTTTTTTGCTGTCTCTCTCGCTCTCGTTTCCTGTCTCTCCTCATTCTCTCTTTCTTCTCCTCGCCAAGTACCAAATCTTTATCCCCCCTTTTTTCCAAGGGGAATTCCTCTGTCCCTTTATCTGTGTTTATTTGTTTTTTTTGAACCATTTTATTTGATCTTACGTTTTTTTGTATTATATGTTGTCTTTAGTCCTCTTTCACTTACATAAAAGCACAGGGCAGTTAACCCTGAATGAGCGCATGTGCTCATCTGAATAGAGATATTGTCGTTTTACTCCGCCCCCAGTACGTGTGCGAGCTCGGGACGCTGGGAATGCGAACAGCACGCCTGCCTGATCGAGGGAGACATGATCGATCAGATTAACAGAGGAACCCACGGGTAAGACCAGTAAAGCATGCTGAGACTCACACGCTGAGACTCAGAGACACTGAGACTCACTGAGACACACAGAAAGACTGAGAGACGCTGAGAGTCACTGAGGCACACAGAAAGGCTGAGAGACACTGTGAGTCACTGAGACACAATAAGACAGAGACACTGAGACTCACTGCGGCTGAGAGACATTGAGAATCACTGAGACATGCTGAGACTCCCTGAGACACAGAAGGACTGAGACACACTGAGACTCACTGAGATACAGACAGACTGAGAGACTCTGAGACTCTGAAAAATGCTAAGGGTAAGAGACACTGAGACTCAGTTAGACACTGACAGACTCTAAGACTGAGAGATTCTGAGACTCACTGTCACTAAAACCCCCAGAGTTGGTCTGGCATATTAATACACAAGCATTTCTGAAAATCCATATTCATATTGCAATCTATGGACCATGTTCGTTGTAAAGCAACCAAACACAATCACGTTCTCAGATGCCAGAATCATCCACAGACCATTTCGTCCAAAGCAGACGCTCATTTGCCATGACTCTCTCCTTTCCTGTGTCTCCCCCTAGCTGGCGGGCAGGGAACTACAGCCAGTTCTGGGGCATGACTCTAGACGAGGGTCTGCGCTACAGGCTGGGAACCCAGCGGCCGTCCCGCACCGTGATGAGCATGAACGAGATCCAGGTGAGCTCACCTGACCCTGGGGCGTTCTGCGGACTCCTGAACATTCTCTCAGTCACTCAGAGATCCTCAACAATCAAGTACCGTGAGCCGCCGGTCGTATGATCTAACCCAAGGCCAGCCAATGGGGGATTGCACGACACAAACACCAGCAGCAGGACAACAGCTTTCCGAATCTAGGAAAAATGACCCTCAGTCTACTTTATGTCTTTATGTACTTCATGTCTTTCTATCTTTACACCCTCTGCAAATTGGTAAAAATGTTTTTTGGAAAATTAGTATGTGTTGTATTTTTCAGTGTAGTTGTGTGCCCTTATCTGTATGTTTGTCTGTCTTTTTTCTTTCTTTGTCTTTGACTCTGTCACTCTCTTGTGCTGTGTCCGTCTGCTGTCCTGCCTGTCTGTCTGTCTCTACCTCTTCCTTTGTCCATCTGTCTGTTTTTTCTCTCTGTTTGTCTGATAAGGCCCTCGGTCCCTGACCTGTGTACCTTGTGCTGCTGTGTGCTGTATAATAGTTTCTTCCAGACAGATTACATAAGGTAAAATCAGACAAGCAGGGGATGTTTTGTGTGAGGTGGGTGGGAATGGGGTGAGGGGTGGGGGTGGGGGTGTGATTCCTCCTCTGATCTCCCCCTCACACAACACACACACCCCCGCCCCTTCCCAGCTCCGCGTTCCCCAACATGTCTGTACCTGTGCCCAGACCCACCTCAGATCCTATCATGAAAGCCCATTCATAAATCTCCCCCATTCTTCTGCAGGCTCAGCCAGCACACGCCAACGCCGTGCATCGCGGGTAATGAATGAACCCACTACAGCGCCTCCGGGGCCAGTTATGCATACGCACAAACACAGACCCACACATACGCACACACACATACAAACACAGACGCACACAGGCGCACACACACATACAAACACACACGCACAGACGCACACACACACATACACACACACAAACACACACACATTCCCACAGGCTAGAGTTTCTCCTTTCCCACACACCTAATCTGTAACCGCGGCGTGAACACTAACCCCCTCTCCGGGTCAGGCACCGCTCCGGGGCGTGTCCCAGTTTGGACTTTGAGCGGCTCTTGTTTCCCCTCGTCACACGGGGCCCACCTGACTCCCTGCCTGCCGCATTCCTCTCATTTCTCCGTTTCGTATAAAGAGGGTGTCCCGTCCCAAATCGTTAAGATATAAACTTCAGGAATGTGAGGAGTGCAATACAGGTGGACCCCTTTTTTCCTTAACAGGGAGGGCGGCTTGCGAACGGTGCATTCCTTTTTCCTGGACCTTTGAGCCTGGCGGAGATTCCAGTCTCTGGTTTCATGAGCTGATGTGGCACAAGTGCAGATTTGAAATCGGTCCAGAGAGATTCTGAACAGTCCCCACCACTTAAACCCTTTGTGCCGGAACATTCCGGAAGCCTTGCCTGCTATAGCTGCCTGTTACAGTTTGAAAGGGTGTCCTTTTCCAGTTGCTAGATGCCAACATATGCAGAGAATGCCACAGGTTTGTTTGGCGTAATAATTCTGTGACTTAAATATTGACAATTGTGATTGTATGGACTGAAGAGATCCCTTCTTCATCTCTCTCCCCCTCTCTCTGTCTCTCTCTCTGTTTGTCAGATGAAAATGGACAACGCAGAATACATGCCTCCTTACTTCAACGCAGCAGAGAAATGGCCCGGAAAGATCCACGAGCCACTGGATCAGGGCAACTGCGCTGCCTCCTGGGCCTTTTCTACTGCAGGTGAGTTACCACACACACATGCACGCACGCCCGCACACTCACACACACACACACACACACACACACACACACACACACACACACACTCACACGCAAGCACATACACATACACACACATGCACGCACGCACACTCGCACACACACACGCACATACACACACACTCACACATTCAAACAAGTACTCACTCACACTCACACATACAAACACGCACACACACACACACACACACATTCAAACACGTACTCACTCATACTAACACATACAAACACACACACACATACACACACTCAGGTATGTACTTACACACACATGCACACATACAGTACACTTATGGACACACACACGCATATATATATTTATCTGTCCCTCTGTCCGTCCTCTCTCCCAGCTGTGGCGTCAGACCGCATCTCCATCCAGTCCATGGGTCACATGACCCCTCAGCTGTCACCCCAGAACCTCATTTCCTGTGACACGCGTAACCAGGGGGGCTGCGCCGGGGGAAGGATCGACGGCGCCTGGTGGTACCTGCGGCGCAGAGGGTAGGACACATTTCACTGCAACACCTCAGGGAAAGGAGGGCTGGTTTCTGCCCAAAGCTGTTTACAGTGAGTTAGTTTCACTGGCAGAAAAATTAACCATGATCATTGAGCCTCACCTCCCCTCTCTCTCTTTCTCCTTCCCTCTCTCCTTTACGCTGTCCCCCTCCACTTTCTTCTCTCATTCCCTCTCTCCCTTACTCTCCCCCTTTTCTTTCTGCTTTCTCCTTTTCTCTTTCCCTTATTCTACCTCCCCTGTTTCCTTCCCTCTCTCCCTCACTCTCCCCCTCTCTCTTTTACCCTCCACTGTCTACCTCTCTGTATCCTTCCGCTCCCCTGCCCCCCCTCTCCCTGCCGCAGGGTGGTGACTGAGGAGTGCTACCCCTTCACGCCCCCCCAGCAGACCCCCGCCCAGGTGGCCCGGTGTATGATGCAGAGCCGGTCGGTGGGGCGGGGGAAGAGGCAGGCCACGGCTCACTGCCCCAACAGCCACAGCTACCACAACGAGATCTACCAGTCCACCCCTCCCTACAGGCTGTCCTCCAACGTACGTGCAGCACGCACACACACACACGCACACACACAGACACAATGCACACACGCGCACACACACACACACACACACACACACACACACACATGCATATATTATAATGTAGCAAGACATGACCATAACTCAGTCCTCAATGACCACTCCTCAGGCTGTTCCCTGCCTCCTGCTGCTGCTATATATATATATATAAACAGAGACCTTTATATTTGGCAGAGTCCCATTACAGTAGCACAGAGTCTTGAAGCCAGAGTTGTTAAAGATAATATTGTTCTACATGTCAGACAGAAATGAGTTGAACCACACCATATAATTTTGGGCATGCTGTTCAGGAATCCAGCTGTTTCTGTCTGCCAGAATGGTATTGTTTTCCTTCGATTTACTTAGAGACTTTGACGTTGTGTTTTTTTTTAACCCAGCTTTTGTCAGATATTACTTTATTAATTTATGGTCCGCAGCAGAGGTCATTACAGGCCTGCCGTCTCTCAGAGACTCTGAGAGTGGGCGGGGGAAGTGTGTGCCGCAGTAAGCCAGGCCCAAACAGAAGGCACGCAATCGCTCGCTGCACCTGACAGCAGACGGTTTCTGCATGTTCAGAATATGCTCACTGTTCATGTATCTTTTGTATCATAAAGATATGCTGACACTGATTTATTTTCAATTGGCATGATCAATAATTATAGACATATCTATCTCTGTAACGTTATTATTATTATTGGCATTTAGCAGATGCTCTTATCCAGAGTGATTAACATCAGTTATAGGGTTTTATTTACAATGTTATCCATTTATACAGCTGGATATTTACTGAGGCTATTGTGGGTTAAGTACCTTGTCCAAGGGTACAGCAGCAGTGCCCCTGGGGGGGAATCAAACCAGCAACCTTTCAGTTACAAATCCTGCTCCTTACCACTATGCTACACTGCTGCCTGTGATGTCATTTCATTAATGAGTGCTGTTGTCATGGGTTAAATCTGTTGCCAATGTCACAAAGGTTAAATGTGACACTAAGTGCGAAGCTCAGAGGCGCTGGGTCACATTAAGTGCCTGGCTCTTGCCCACCAAGCTAGTCTTAACAAAGATATCCTGAGAGAAAGAAAAAAGCTTAGAGACTGAATGGGAACAAATGTGATGTAAATGTACAGAACAGAAACAATGTAGTGAACTGGATGAGTAATTACTTTACATTACATTACATTAATTTAGCAGACACTCTTATCCAGACCAACTTCAAGTACAAAAGAACAGACGTGTATCCATTCAAGTTGAATGAGCAACAGTGTCAGAGCAGGCTAACAACACTCCCAAACCAGTGAGTGTGAGCATAACACTATTCAAGCCCTACCACAAGGTAACTTGTGCAATCTGACGAGACAAGGGAAGCCAAGCATACTACCATACATCAGTCACTAGATCACAGAATCGTACCCACACCCAGCACCTGGTTCTGGTTCTGTTCCAGTTCCACTAAAACTGCACTGGACCCAAAGGGATGGGTGGGGGAGGCATAACAGAACAAACCGCACCTTCAGGGGACCAGTACGGGAAACGATAAATTAGAGAAGCCGTGATCATTAATTTAAATTGCTCCCAGAAGCTGTTGACACAATCGAACACGCACTCATTCACTCTCTTGCTCTCTCTTTCTTGTAATGATGTAATCATTTTAAGATTAAACGTGTTCTCTCACACAGAGCGGAAGAGGCAGGTTTTATGAGCAAGTGTAAGGTGTGACATTGTTTGAAACCGCTTTGCTTTTAGGCCTGTTTTGTGTCTCAGCCATACAGCACATTCTCTCTCTCACCACACATCCATGTAACTCTTTCACTCGTTCACACTTTCGCCCCCTCACCCTTTCATCCCTTGTTTCCTCACAGGAAAAAGAGATCATGAAGGAGATCATGGATAATGGACCAGTACAAGGTAAATGAGGCATCGGTGTGCCGGGGCGTGTGTGTGTGTGTGTGTGTGTGTGTGTGTGTGTGTGTGTGTGTGTGTGTGTGTGTGTTACATGTGTGTTCACTTGGCCTTGCCAGTACTGCAGGCTGGGCAGATTCTATAAGGATATAGGTGTGGCAGTCATCAGGGTTTTTGGAGGGGGAATGACTTTTTAGGCCTGGTGGCCTTTGTTTGTGTGCATGTGTGTGTATGTGTACGTGTATGTGAGCTTATGTCTGTGAATATGTGTTAAAGAGAGTGAGGGTGAGGAAAAGACAGAGGGTTTTGTCTATACAGGTTTTATCCAGTCATCTCTCTATATCATATCAGAGAATGGATCAAAGGAGAGAGAAGCCCAGACTACACACAACAGAAGAAATGATAGGAGGAGAGATGTGTGAGAGAGAGAGACGGAGAGAAAGAAAGATACAGGGAGGCACGAGAAAGTGTGTGTGTGTGCGTGCGCGCACGTGTGTGCGCGTGTCTGCGTGTGTGCGTGCGTGCGTGCATGTGTGTGTGTGAGTGCGTGTCTGTGCGTATGTGTGTTTGTGTGTGTGTGTGTTATGGAATGTGCAAATATGCTACATGGAATTGGCTGGACTTCATACCTCCATGGCTCATTGAAGCTAATGATGGAAAAAGCCTGGACAAAGCTAAAATGCCTTACAACCTTACAGGATCGCAAAAGAATTCTAAACGTGTAAATAGAGGCTTCAATCCAACCACAAATGGGCTGAAAAATGAGGCTCCAGGTGTGGAGTGCGACCCCGTAGCAATTTTCACCTGACCCTGTTGGCCTCTGCTTGCGTCCATGCCTCTGGTCAGCAGTTAGTGGTCCGACCTTTCAACTTTAACCTGCCTCACCTGATAGGGGGCAGTCACAATTAACGCTCCGTTCAGCATTTCAGAAGCTGCCCACAGCGCCCAGGGTGTAGAAACAGAAGGACCATGATGGTTCTGCTCAGTTAAAGCAGCGGTCAAAAGTAAGCAGGAGCCAGGACTTCATGCAAGTCAGACAGAATTTTCAACCACTCTAAATAATGCATGGAGAGGTGGAGGGAGAGGAGAGAGATGAAGGAAGTAAGAGAGGGGAAGTAAGAAGGGAGACAGAGAGATGGAGAGATAGACAAAGCGGGACAAGGAGGAAAGTGACAGAGTATGAGAAAAAGAGAGAGAGGTGGTGCAGAAAGTGAAAGAG